>PVIU01015446.1:0-48257 GCA_004026605.1 Ondatra zibethicus
CTAGGCCAGGAGGGATGGGGGTGGGCCTTGGACTTCCAACAGGGCAGGGCACCATGCCCTCTTTCAAGGAAGAAGGGGGAGGGAGGAGGGGTGGGGGGTAGTGGGAGAGGACCGGGAGAAGGGGAAGAAAGGAAAAAAAATTTTTTTTATCTTTAATTATGTTCTTGAATGGAAAAAATAAAACAAAACAATGTATGGAGAAAAAAAAAAAAGATCCAGCGCCTCCCCCACCCTACCTCCCACTCCACCCTCTATGAATTGCCTGGGGAGGGGTATGGCGACCACAGTGGAGGGCAGCACATCCACACTGTCTGTGGGATCTCCCACCCAGGCCACACGAGCCTCAGTGGAGTCCTTCCCCAGTATCCTGCATCCAAGTTGTAGACATTTCCCAGGGCGAGGGCTGAGCCAAAGGGGGGAGCCCTGCCAGCTTTCTGAAATCCACGAACAGTTTCCAGGGCTGCTTCTGAGGACAGGCTCTCTTAACACATACTTTTCTGTGACATCACTGACAGTGACCTTTGGGGGCCAGCGGGTGGAGTCTGAGGGGAAGGGGACAGGCCATGATTCTCTGGTCATCACAAAGGTTGGGATTGTGAGCTGGCCAGAGTTGGGAGCAGCTTCAATGAGGACAATGTCTCTTGCTGGATTGGGAACTGCTTTTCTGCCCTAGGACACGCTGCAGAACTATAGTAGACTGTTGTTTGGATGCTTTTTCTAAATTAAAAAGCACATTGTTGAGCAGAAACATTCTCTGTGTGTATGTGTGTGTAGAAGTGTAAAGAGTCTTGGAAAATTGATTTTGCTCTTAGAACAAGTAGTAGTGACATGGAACGGAAAGCTTCTAGCCCAACTGGCAGAGGGATATGCATTTTTGCTTTGTTTTTTTTCAGAAGGCTGGGAATGGTGAGAAAAGGACAGGAGGAAAGGACAGGAGGAAGAAATGGAGGAGACAGAGACAACTTCTCCCAGTTCAAGGCAAATACCAAATGGTGTTGGAAGAGATCAATGTGCCCAGTGAGTCCAAAGCCGATTAAAGCTGAGCAAACACGGCCAACTGCCCTGTAGTCTCTTAAAATAATAGCCTGAAACACTTCAAGGAAATAACTCAATTACCTTATTGATTTGGGGTTACAGCTACCTCCTCACAAGCTGTGACACATGTGGGCACAAAAACAGACCCCTGGATATTATTTTTATCTTGTTTCTTTAAAAACTAAGTAACTACCATGCCCTGGTAGGCTAGTTTAGAAAATCAATAAAATTAGGCCCATTTTTATATGTGCATTAATCGCTCAAACCCACCTCCTTAATGGCAGTGTCACCTCTTGAGATTCCCTCCCCCCAAACTAAAGCGCCCCAGTGCACACTCAGCCCAAATTGCTCAGCATAAAGAAACAGTCGAAGGCTCAGTATGTAGTTCAGTTTAATGTAGTTCAGAGGGCTTACCTAGCATGCAAGAAGCCCTAGGTTTCTATCTCAGCACAGTGTAAACTGGGTGTAGTGATGCAGGCAGGGGGGATCAGAAGTTCAAGGTCATCTTCATCAGTGTAGAGAGTACAAGGCCAGCATGGACTACAAGTCTCAAAAACTGGCAATAGGGAGGAGACTGGAGAGAGAGCTCAGTGGGTAAAGGGCTTGCTGTCCAGTCTCTAACACACACATCTAAAAGGGAAGGGGATCGTGATGGTGCTGCGTGTCATCCCAGCACTGGGGAGGCAGAGAGAGATGGATCCTTGGGACTCACTAGCCAGTCACTGAGCCTAATCGGCCAGCCCCAGATCCCAGTTAGAGAATCTCTCTCAAAACACAAGGTAGACTAGAGTGCTCCTGAAGAATGACTCCACCGGTTTAGGCAGAGGCTACTCATTCGTTTCCCCGCCACCCAGACCCGAAATAATCACACAGACACTGTATTAATTAAAACACTGCTCAGTCTATTAGCTCAGGATTCTTATTAACTAACTCTTACATCTTAAATTAACCCATTCCTATTATTTTGTATTTTACCATGAGGCTCGTGGTTTACCAGTAAGGTTCCGTCCAGCGTCTGTCTCCTTCAGCAGCTACACAGTATCTCCTACTACTATCCGCCTACTCTCTCTATATATCTCTGTTCAGATTTCCAACCTGGCTATATTCTGCCCTGCCATAGGTCCAAAGGAGATTCTTTATTAACCAATGGTAATAAACATATTCACAGTATATGAAGGGGACTCCCACATCACATAGGCGCATGCGCATATACACACAAGGAGAGAGAAAGTGCAGCCAGAGAAAGATACAGCTGGAAGCATCATCTGTTTACTAGCCTGCTCCCGAGGAAGGACCATGCACATGGACACACCAGAAAGGGAAAAGTAGAAATAAGAATCCGACTAGTTCACCAGCCCATTCCCTGCCCTATTTCCTGCTGTTGCCATTCCTAGTGGCTGCCATGTGGTTAACTGCTGAAGTACCCCCCAGGGCAATGTCTTGTTATAGTTAGGTCAGTGTTTTGCCAGCCCAGACCTCCACTTAGGCTGCAGGGTTTGTCAGGGGATGGCAAACCTATTGCTTCATATCCTCTCATCCACTTACCCTCCCATGACTCACCATGTCTTGTCTTCTCAAAATGGAGTCCTCCCCAAAGGGTTTCTCACTGGAGACTCCCATGCTTTCTCCCTCTACCTGGCCCCAGGCAGAGCCATTAAGTCCTTCTCAAGTTACTTTACCCTTAGCTTCCAAAAACTCACAGGAGGACTAGAAAGCATCTCAGACATTACCCAAGAAGACATGGCCGGTCTTGCCACTAGCCTGGGTAATCAATCCTATTTCTGTCATGTGGCTATGATACTAAAGGTTCTTGCTATGGTCCTATGGTTTGAATATGGCCTGTCTCCTCAGAAATGCTTGTTGAAACTTGATTCCCAGCCTAATGATGTTGAGAAGCAATGAAGCCTTTAAGAGGTGACTAGTTCCTTAAGAGGGATTAATGCTGGGGACAAGATTAGCTACCACAAGGGCAGGCTGTCATAAAGCCAGGCCACGCCTGTGTCCTGCCCCTCTAGCATGCAGCCACTTGCTTTTCTACTTCCTGCTGTGAGTTGAAGCAGCATAGGGCCTCAGGAGAAACATGGCAGATATTGGCACCAGACTTTTGGGCATCCCACTCTCCAGAACTTCTACCCCAAATAATCCTCTTTCCTTTGTAAATTACCTAGTATCAGGCATTTTGCTACAGCAGCAGAGAACGGACAGAGATACCTTGAAAGCATTAGAAGTTTCCTTAGTTATGCTGCCTTCGCTCTTGAACAACCCCACACCGAGTGTATTAGTCAGTTCTCCATCGCTGTAAGGAAATAGCCTGAGACAACTTGTGAAGAGGGAAAAGATTTGCTGATTCATGGTTTGGGAGTTTCCGAGACCCATTGCTGTCGTTCTCTGGTGAGACAGCACAGCCTGCTGGGAGCAAGAATCAGAGACAGAGCAAGTTGCTCACTTCAGGAAAGCAAAGTGAGAGAGAGGAAAAGACTGGGGCTCATGATCCCCTTCAAGAGTGTGCCCCAAAGATCTAAGGACCCTGATGCCCTTCTAGGATGTACCTCAGTGACGTAAAGACCTCCAATAGGTCCCACCTCCTAAAGGTTCCCCCTTCCGCTAGGAACCAAGCCTTCAGCACATGCTCCCTTGGGGAACACCCCTCCAACCACACTGCTTCTGCCAATGCCTAACCCAGAGGAAGTGCTGAATGTTTGCTGTGACACAGGAAATCCCACCTTCCATGACTCCCCTCTTTCTGGAATGTCAGGATGACCTGCCAACCTAAACAAGCATTTCTGTCTCCATCCCTCACTTCTTACGGTCCCTTTTCTCTCCTATTTTCCCTCTATTCCATCTGTTCTATTGTGTCCTTCCCCAGTTTTCTTCTCTCAAAATGTTTTTTACATAAACACAAGTACTCACCCACACATGTCACTTGTGCAGTACTCTGGGCGAGAAAGGCCACTGTCCTACCTCTTCTTCAATAGGTCACAGATGAGACAGTCTCAGGGCACCCAGGCCTAGAACCACCCAAATGCTGGAAAACAAGATGGATAAGCTGCAGCCAGAAGTGCCTGGGCCCACAACTCTCCCAGGTGTCAGCTGGGAACAGCCCAGACTCATCCCTGTAGCCTGGTGTTGAAGAATATTATTTTAACTAGGCAAAGATGTGTTACATTTGTTTATGTAAAGAATATTACTTTAACTGTGTAAATGTGTGTTACTTTTGTTTCTGCTGCCTTTGTTTAATGATGTAAGGATGTGCTTAATTATGTAACAATGTGTTGCATTTGCTTCACCCTGGCTGCCTAAGGCACCTGATTGGTCTAATAAGGAGCTGAATGGCCAATAGCTAAGCAGAGAAAGGACAGGCAGGGATGGTGGGCAGAGAGAATAAATAGGAGGAGAAAGCTAGGTTCTGGAGAGAAGAAGAAAGAATAAGGGAAGGAGGAGAGAATGAGGGACATACCTGGGACAAGAAACCAGGCAGACCCCAGACAGACAGACATAGAGAAGCAGTGAAGGTAAGATATACAGGAGAAAGATAATAAGCCCTTAGGCAAAAAGTAGAAAAAGGGAAACAGGTCAATTTCCGTTAAAAGAGCTAGCCAGAAATGTGCCTAAGCTAGGCCGAGTAATCAAAACTAATGATAAGTCTCTGGGTCATAATTTGGGAGCTGGTTGGTGGCCCAAAAGAAAAAGCCTGGTGCGCCCTGGTGGCCAGACGCTGAGGCAGAGGGCCCCGCGAACCAGCCCACTGGGTCTGAGAGGGCCACTCACTCTGCTCCTCCAGAAGAAATTCTTGCTAGCACCTGCCTGCCTTACCTCCACCGCAGACCAGCCCATCCGCTCATGCTTTCCAGGGCTTGTCTCATGGGTCCTAAGTACTGCATGAGACCCTGCGAGGATATGCAGAGACCAAGGGCCTCCTTGAATAGAAGAGCTGGCTCTTATAGGACAGCCAAGAGAGCATCTGAAGACGCCGGGAGCGCATGAAACTGCCAGGCAAGCCCACCGAGGAGGGCTTCCAAGGGTAAGTGGACCATGGCATCAGGTTTTAAAGGGAAGAAAAGGCTGAGTGTGTTAGCCCACATCTTTTTTTATTTAATTGAAAATAGATTTTTCATACACTATGTCTTAATTATGGTTTGCCCTCTTTCAGCTCCTCCTAGGTCCTCCTTACTTCCCCTCCTACCTCAATCCACACTCTTTCTCCCTCACTAGAAAACAAAGAGGCATCTAAAAGAATAATAATGATAAAATAAGATAAAAATAGACAAACCAGAATAGGACAAACCAAACAAATAAGCAGGAATTAGGGAGCAAAGAATAAGCACAAAAAACACAGACGCTCACATTTGCACACACACATATAAGCAGAAGACCTGTAAGGTTAAAAAAATGCCTAGACAAAGCATTGAGACAAAATAAATAAATGCAGTTTTTAAGCCTAAAAAAAATGCCATTGAGTTCATTTGTGTTCACCATCTATTGCTGGGCACAGGGCCTGCCTTTCAGTATGGTCTGCATACCCAGCGATACTCCTTCAGAGAAAGCTAATTTTCCTTTGCTAGCGATTATCAGATGGAGATGGTAGTCCACACTTTTAATCCTAGTAGCTGGAAGGCAGAAGCAAGTGGGTCTCTGAGTTCGAGGTCAACCTTGCCTACCCATCAAGTCTCTTCCCATAGAGTGGCAAGTAGCTAATGCACAAGAAAAGTCTGTGGTTTTGAGAGCAGACATCTCCACTCTGAGGTCAGTGCTGCCTGTCTCCAGTGAGCTAGAGCAGGCTGTTAACCTCTCTGACCCCCAAGTTTCTCATTTTTTTAGCTAGGAATAATAAGATGTTGGAGATGTGCAAGCTGTGGAGAGGAAGAAGGTAATGATGGCTCTGGGCAGAGAACAGATCTGTTTCTACTGATAGCTACTCAGGTCCTGAACAAACCGAGTTATTGACCCAATTTGCCCCTCCCTCCAGTGGCGCCAAAGATCCCAGCCTCAAGATTAAGTAGCAGGGTCTCAGGTCAGAGAAGGGTAGAACCCAGTGAAGGTGCTCACCCATCTCTGAGCAAGCTGGGTGGTTCATAGCACGCTTCCTCTTGTTCTGGACAAAGCAGGCCCTGAGAGACTTCTCTCTCTCTCTCTCTCTCTCCTTCTCTCCCTCTCTCCACCTCCCTCCCTCCCTCTTCCTCCATCTCTCTCTGTGTCTGTCTGTCTCTCTCTTACACACACATACAGGATAGAGAGCAAAACAGGATTCAAATAACAACCCACACAAATGATTTCTTAGAAATCTCACCCTCAACATCATTTGGAATCAAAGCAATTTCTTATCCTGACAAAGCTCTTTACTCTGTTGGGAACATTTTCATATACATTATCTCACTTGATCCTCAGGGTGCTGAAAGGGAGACAGTACAGGCTTAACTGTTCCCTTTGGGCAGATGACAATGTAGCTTAGAGATGGGGTGGACAGGACAGGGCTGAGCACCCAGTCCCCTGGGTGTGATGCTTCTTCTCCTGTAGTTTCAGCTCAGAGTCTAGAGAACTGACTGGCAAGATTGTCACCAACATCCAAAATCCTCTTCTCTTCCACTCAGCCACTGCCTCATGAGAGATAAGGCAGCAAGACTCAAGCAAGTGGGGCCAGCGTAGAATGGGGAGAATAGGACTTTTTTTTATTGTTGCTTGTTTTTTAGCCATTCTTTTTACTGTTTCTTGTTTGTGACACAGGGTTTCTAGCAATCCAGGCTGGCCTCAAACTCACTATATAGTGGAGGATGGCCTTGAACTCTTGATCCTCTGGTCTCCACCTTCTGGCTTTATGTCCTGCTGAGGATCAAACCAAGGGCTCCCTGCAGGTACAATACCAACTGAGATACATCCTGAGCTGGTAATTTTGTTTGATTTGTGCATATGTGTGCATGTGTGTGTGTGCATGTGTATGTGTGTGTGTGCACGTGTGTGTGTCTACAAAGGCTAGAATTCTACATCAGAGCCCCTGGGCAGAAGTTATAGGTGGTTGTGAGCCACACACTGACTCACAGATCAGCAGTCCTTTGCATTAGCAGGGAACAGAAACCAAATCCAGCAGCTCAGGAGCCCGTGCACCATGTTTTTTTTACATCTTTATATATAGTACATTTGACGATGGCTGGCCAAAGTGGGCCAGTATCTTAAAAGCTATTGGCTAAAGGATTCCCACATTCCCACAGCACTGCATGAACAGCAAATGCTCTTAACCACTGAGCCATTTCTCTAGCCTTGAATCTGTATATCTTAATTAAAAAAAGATATGTGGGGGTCTTTTGCCTGCATGTATGTCTGTGCACCACAGGTATGCCTGGTGTGTGCAGAGGCCAGAAGAGGATGTCATTAGATTCTCTGGAACTGGAGTTAACTGTGAGCCACCATGTGGGTACTGAGCATCAAACACGGGTCCTCTGCAAGAGCAGCAAGAGAGCTTAATTCCCACCCCATTGTTTTGGAGATAGGCTCTGTAGTTCAGGCTAGCATCAAAGTTACTACGTGAAATAGGCTGACCTAAAACAGGAGGCAATCCTCTTGCTTCATCCCCTCAAATTCTGGGGTTGCAGGTAGGCAACACCACATTCAGCTCAGGAAAACTTCTGAGAAAGTATAGCTACTCTGGCCCATCTTGCAGGTATGCACAATTCCCCCGACTCAGTCCAAGGCAGGGATCTCCCCACTGCCTGGCTTTCCAGCAGCCCTTCCTCAATGCTCCAATACCTCTTTCTTAACCTGAGACCCACAGAAAAGACTTGCCAGGGGTCAGCTCAGCTGAGCTTTGTGCAAGATTAAGATTCAACTTTCAACTTGAGAATTGGGGTAAATTGCTGCAACCCTGGAATGAACTCAGATCCTACCTAGAAGCTGACTGCCAGTTGAACAATCATCACCAATGGGCAGTAGACTTGCTTTATCCAACAGTCCAAATGAGCCAGGTCAAAACCAATCAGTGAGTATTTCTGGGCAGCCACTAAATGTTCTAGGCACTTAAGAGAGCCGGGCTAATAAATATAATACGGTATTCTAGAAAAGTAATATGGGTTATCCAAATTCAGGCTGTCCTGCTTGTGTGGCAAGCCCTTTATCCACGGAGCCATTTCATCAGCTCCATTACTTGAGATGGAGTATTACTTTGTAGCCCTGGCTGTCCTGAAACTTCATCTGTAGACCAGACTGGTCTGGGAATTAAACTTAGGTTCTCGAATTTGTGTAGTGCAGCTAGTGCTTTTAGCGCCATTACCATGCAGCCGACTCGCTCAGCCTAGGTTTTCCTTTTGAAACAGGGTCTCACTGAGTAGCTGAGGCTGATACATTAGATCTACCGAAGTCCCTGCCTTCATGTAGCTTGTCATCTAGTGAAGGGAGACAGAAAGGAGCATACTAAGGAAATGAAGAGGTGAGACGGGTGATAAATGCTTGTAGAAAAGAGAATGGTAGGGTAACGGGGCTGCAGCGTGCTGGGGAAGGGGGTGTACAGTTACTATTTTTAAAAGGATTGACATAAGCTTCCTTGAGAAGCTGACACTCAGCAAAGATGAGAAGGAGTGAGGGAGTTGCTTGCGGATATCCCCAGGAAAGACTTTCCGATCAGAGGGTGCAGTCAGAGTGAAGGGAGGAGGCAGCAGAGCTGGGGGGGGGGGGCAGAGAGGAGAGCAGCAGGAAATGGAGTCAGGCAGGAAACAAATACTAGTCCCCAGGGTCTTCTGGGGCCCTGGAAGATGTCATTAAGACCTTGGCTTTCACTCTGAGGGAACAGGGGACATGTGTAGGATTTCAAGCAGAAGATTGACATGACCTCCTTTTTTAAAACTTTTTTATTGATTTTATTGAGCAATATATTTTTCTCTGCTTCCCTTCCTTCCTCTCCCCTCCCCTTCTGCCCTATCCCATGGTCCTCATGCTCCCAACTTACTCAGGAGCTCTTGTCTTTTTCTACTTCCCATGTAGATTAGATCCATGGATGTCTCTTTTAGGGTCCTCTTTGTTGTCTAGGTTCTCTGGGATTGTGAATTATAGGCTGGTGTTTCTTTGCTTTATGTCTAAAAGCCATTTATGAGTGAGTACATATGATATTTGTTTTTCTGGGTCTTGGTTACCTCACTCAATATGATGTTTTCTAGATCCATCCATTTGCCCACAAATTTCAAGATATCATTTTTCTGCTGTGTAGTACTCCATGGTGTAAATGTACCACATTTTCCTGATCCATTTTTTGGTGACTGCATTTTCTTGAGGATCAGTTGGCTGTACCCTGTTGTGAAAAAGCTATGGGTTTGGGATGGAGCAGAGATGGGGTGAACTAGCTAGGTAGCAGCTTCAAGATTAGATGAGAGAGAGCAATCCCAGTGTGGGGCAAAGCCCATGACAGAGGCTGAATGCCAGCCTTGCTTAGTAACCAGAGTGGCCAGCTGTCCAAGCCCACAGACTGCTCTGTTGATAAGGTAAACCAGAAGGCCCTAAATTCATGGGATCAAAGAAAGTCTTAAAGGAGCTTTAGGTCTAGTTTCCTAGTGTCTGGTACTTCTTGCAAGATAGATCCATTTCTTAATCTCCTCCTTCGGATCCAAACCCTGTCCAGTAAAATCCGGCCCAAGTTTTATGACAATAGACCTTAGTCTCAGTCAGCGATAAAGTGAAGTGCGTTCACTTGGGCTTTCACTTTTCCAGGTCAGAATTAAAAGCATTATCATCCTTTCCTTTTGTGTGTATGTGTGCAAGCATGTGCCTTAGCACACATGTGGAGGTCCGAGAACAACCTCGGGTGTCGGTGCTCACTTTCCACCTTGTTTGAAACGGCATCTCCTGTCATTTCAGTGTTGCATATACCAGGCTAAGTGGCCTGAGCACTTCCAGCTCCCATCCCTGACAACCATTTTGCTGTAGGAGTTCTAGTATTATAGATCAATGCTACCCTATCTGGCTTTATGTGGGTTCTGGAGATCCAAACTCAGATCCCCCATCTCCCCAGCTATTGCGAGGATGAAATGACTAAGACTTCCAAAGAGCCGACGGAACTGGTAAGTGTGAACACTGTGGTGTGAACCTCTCTGGATTCCAACCCAATGCTGTCACCCATGAAATAGCTCCTAAGGATTCATACCTCGAGGTCTGATCCGATCATACTGCCCTGTCCTCTCACAAGTCAAATCTCCCCCATTTCAGTCCATGGTGTGTATTCCTCCCCCATGGAGCCCATGGCTCTAAGCAGAGAATACTATTACTGCTGTGTGTCTTGGTGCCCCCACTGGACTGCACCTTTCCTAGGAACAGAAGCCACATCTTTTCATCATCCTTCCAATGTCCTTCAGTTGCCTTACTATGATGGTTAGTATTGTCATCTTGATGAGCTCTAAAATCACCTAGGAGACAAGCCTCTGGATGTGTCTCTGAGGGATTACTTAAATTGGATTAATTGAGGTGGAAAGATCCACCCTAAAGGCAGGCAGCGCCATTTTATGGCTGGCACCTTGGACTGAGTATAAAGGAGAAATGGTGAATACTAACGTTTATCTGGGTCTGCTTCCCGACTCTCCCTGCCACGTGACCGGCTGCCTCGGGCTCCCGCTGCCGTGACTTCCTCACCATGATGAGCTGTACCCTTGAACTGGGAGCCAGGGTAAACTCTTCTGTGGTAGTTCAAATGTAATTGGCCCCCATAATCTCACAGAGAATGGCATTAAAGAGGTGTAGCTTTATTGGAGCGGGTGTGGCCTTGTTGGAGGAAGTGTGTCACTGTGGGGTCGGGCTTTCAGGTTTCCTATACCGCCCAGTGTGTCAGTCGACTCCCTGTTGCTTGCATAATGTAGAACTCTCAGCTGCTACTCCAGCACCACGTCTGCCTGCACGCCGCCATGCTCCCTGTCATGATAATGGAGTGAACCTCGGAAACTATAAGGGAGCCACCCCAATTAAATGTTTTCTTTATGAGTTGCCATGGTCACGGTGTCTCTTCACGGCAATGAGAACCCTAAGTAAGACACCTTCCTTCTTTCAGTTGCTTTTGTCAGGCAATTTTGCAGCTGTGAAGAAAGAAAGAAATACACCTTCTGCCCCTTAATGTATTGACCATGTTTGTAAAAGGTATGGTGTCAAGACAGATACGCTGCCATCCCAGCATTCTTTAGAGGCAGAGCCAAGAGGAATGCTGGACGTTTGATTCCAACCAGGGCTATACAGCAAGTCCTAATTAATTAATTAACTGCGAGGGTTTTTGTTTTGTTTTGGTTTGGTTTGATTTTTTTGAGACAGGGTTTCTCTGTGTAGCTTTGGAACCTGTCCTGGAACTCACTTTGTAGACAGGCTGGCCTTGAACTCACAGAGATCCACTGCCTCTGCCTCCCAAGTGCTGGGATTAAAGGCATCTGCCACCACCACCTGGCCTATGAGATATTTTTAAGAGTCATGTTGAGCAGTAGATTGAAGGTTCGCCCAGCTGGTAGGTATGGGTCACATAGGTACTGTTAGCCTCATTTAGGTTGAAAGAATTGTGTGAGGCCATGCAGCTGAGGGGTGGAGGGGGAACAAGATCTCAAGGTCCTGATGCCAGCTGTAGCATTAGATAGTCAGGACTAGCCACTGTCCCCTAGAGCTCCTTGCCTTAGAAATTATTGTTTCCTCCCTTTCCTCTACCCTGGCTTCTCTTCCCTTTGCCTCCTCCTCACCACTTTCCTCTTCCCCATCATCTCTGTTTCTCACCTGTTGTCCATTGTCCTTTCCCTGCCCAGGGCTGAGGGGGCAGAAAAGCAAGAGGAAGTAAGATCTAACCTAGACAGTAGCTCTGGGAGGTGGGCCTCTTCGCTCACCTGGGAAACAGCGTGTCAGGTGATGGGATAGCCCTGGGCTGACATAAGTTCACCATCCAGGAAAGGAGGACGCACCTGCGTGCATGTGGGTGGCAAGAGAGCGGTCAGAGCCTATAGGATGTACACTCTCTAGTGTCAATATGGCGGCATGACTCTGGCTTCCCATGGGAGGATGTGATGGGGCTTGTTGGAATAATTCTGCAGTCAGACATGGAGATGAAGCTTGCGACCCAGGGCAAACCGCTCAGGCCCTTCAGTGGGAGGGTTGCAAGGGTTACTTGTCTGTGGGATCTTGCGTACAGGAGCAGAGTGGGGAGGTGAGATTTCAGATACCTCTACAAGACTCTCAAGTTCATCAGAAACCAAGGCAACTTAAATGTTGGCTCTCCCCAAGCTTGCTAGCCTGCGCTAAGCCATCGGTATTTGTAACTAATTTTTATCTTGTAATTTTCAGGCTTACAAAATATGACAAAGATAATACAGAAAGTCCCTACACCCCTCACTCACTTTGCGACTAATGGTAGCATTTTATGTGGCATTGGTTCATGTTTCCAGACTCAGAAGTCAGCATGGGCTTAACATCCATCCCTGGCCACGGACCCTTTTCAGCTTTTACAAACTTTCCATCTGTGTTCTTTCTATTCCAGGATCCAATCCTGGGTACCACCTTCAACTCAGTCGTCGTGTCTTCTTGGTCTCATCTGGTCTAGGAAAGTTTTTATTTCTCTTGGTTTTAAATGACTTTGACACTTTTGAGGAATGGCTGCCAGATATTCTGTAGACTATGTAGTTTTGCTCGATGGATGTTTGTGTCTAGGCTGGGGTTGGGATATTTGTGGCACCTTATCCTCATCCTATCGGACGCGTGTCATCCATATGGCTACTTCACGATATCTCTGGAGATACTAAGGCCTCTCACTTGGCTCAGCTCTGCCTGCCACATCCCTCCACGAAATAACTCTTTGTACCCGTACTGCTCTTTGGAAGGGAATCACCAGACCAAGCCTACGAGGGAAACTTAAGCTCCGCCTCCTGCCAAAAGAAGAAAAGTTTCTATAGATGGCCTCGAATTCTTCTGTAAGGAGTGTTCATCGCATCCTCCTGTGTATTGTGTTGTATTTATTCATTTGAGTTGCTGTAGATGTATGGATAGTTCTTTCGTCCCTTATGTTATATAGTAAGAGACTGTCATTGGTCGTTGTGCTGCCTATACTGTGCCAGTCTAGTCACTGGGAGCCCTTCTTAACTGGCACGCATGCCCCCATTTTTGTTTCCCTCAGTACTCACTTTCTAAATCCCTAAGATGAACTAAGCTTTTCTTTCTTGTCTTTCCTGGGATCTACTCTTTCTTCTGAGGCCCTACATTTGTTTTCTTGGTCAGTGATTATTAGAGGTCAGAATCTGGTTGCTGGCTGTGCTTGGTTCAGCTGGCTGTCACTGCATTTAGGCCTTACCAGAGGGCAGGTAGAAAATGACATGCTAGAATAAGTAAGCATCTGTATGGTCCCTGTCTGCTGCCTACAGACGTAAGTGTTGTGACTTTATACTGACTTTTCTGGATCTAGTCAGCACCACTGGGGTTAATTCCAGCCCCCATCCTCACCTATTTCTAATTTCTTACCAGTCTGCCTTTTCTCCCTTTCTTTGGGAGGGGTTATTTGCTAACATTCTACTGCTTTTTAAACTTGCTTCAAGTTTAAGATTGTAAAAAAAAAAAAAGACTGGCTAAAACATGAATTTTAATATTAAAAATAAAACGTGCTGGGCCAGTGAGATGATTCAATGCTGTAAAAGAACTTACCACCGAGCCTGACAATTTAGTTCAATCCCTGAGACTAAGCGAAAACTGGCTTCTCAAAGAAATTGTCCTCTGACCCCCACATGCATGCCATGCCACACACAAGCAAGCATGTATGCATGTGCACGTGCACACACACACATGCATGCACACTAAATAGGAACCATTTTTATACAGAGATTTCTGGCTCAACCTGAGCTTTTGACTCAGTAGATCTGGCAGGGGTCAAGTAGCCTGTTTCTTTCTCTTTTTTTAAGCATATTTCAATTACACATAATAATTTGTTTCATTATGGTATTTTCATACATGTACATAATATATATCAATCATATTCACCTGTTGCTACCCTTTCATGTTCCCTTTCCATCCTTATAATCCTCTTCTCAATTAACCTTTTATTTCATGTAAGGTTTGTCTTTGTTTGTTGACATGATGAGTTTCAATGGATTTTTTGTCACTGAGGTAGGTGAAAGCTTGTGTGCAGGAGCATGGGTGCCTTAACCAGTGGCTACACCATTGAAGAAAATTTCTCTCCTCCCCCCATCGACCACTAAGAGTCTATAAATCCTCAGGGGTTTATATGAGCCCTACCTCCCCATGACAGAGCATTAGCAGGCCTCATCTTATGCAAACCGTGTGTAGGTGATCACGGCTGCTATGAGTTGCCCGAGTGTAACAGCCTGCCATGCCCAAAGTCAGCACTGTCTTCCTCTGCTTGTTCCATTCTTCTGCCACTTCTTCCAGGATACTCCCTGAAAAAGAAAACTTAGACATTCCGTTTGTGGCTGGGCATCCAGCAGTTCTTGTTATCTGAACTTTGATCCATTGTGAGGGTTTCTAAAGGCACCATTGGAAGCTGCAGAAAGAAGCTGCATCATTTTATGGGCACAAGTATAGTGCGACAATTTGACAGGCACATCCTGTCTATTTAGCAAAATAATAGCAGTAACATCCCCTACTGAGGCCTCCGAAATCCCCACCCACCCAGCCACAGGTTTCTGATTGAATTTACAGTACACTATGTGGATTCCATCTTGTGGACTGGGCATCACATCCAATCAGAAAACAGTTGGTTACCCGATAACAGATTTGCCACTATTGCACTGGTGGTAGCCTGTGTCTCTAACCTGTTGTTTGGAGGCTCCTCTTTGAGAGTCTGTGTCCCGGAGGAGCCCGGAAAGCTCCAGTGCGAAAGCCTTTGCATTCAGAAGGGAAAGAAATCGTTCCTGAAGTACTGAGGCGGAGACCTACTATGTGCTAGAGGGTGACCATGGTGAACTGAGTCTCTGTGGAACTATAACCAGGGCTGTCCTAAATGTCCTGAAACCACGGGGGCAGGGGAGTACAAATTCTGAGCAGGAAGACTCAGTGCTCAATTGTTAGCCCGCTTTTAAAATGCATCTGGACAGAGGCGCTGCGTAAGTCAGCAGGCTGTCCGGTATCTCTATTTTATCTTCAGGTTTTTATCTCCTAAGTAGGGAAGACAGTGTCTCCCTCCAGGTTTCCTCTGGAGACTAAATATGTGCTTATATCTTCAAGCCTTTTGAGAGAAGCTCTTTCCCTTTAAAATGTCGCTCCAAAATCCTGCTCTGGGGTAAGATAAATTCCCCTTTCATTCGAGTAGACTACAAAGCTGCAGGTTTCTTAAAGATCACCGTCTGCCACTAAGAAAAGTTCTATTGTTAGGCCACTGTGTGGAATTTCCCAGAATGTACACACACTTGCATCTGTTACACTCCTGGGGAGGAGGAACTTACAATTTTGAAAGTCAAGTTCAGCGGATGCTCCTGGTTCCTAGGTTTTCATTCCTCGGACATTTAGACTGTGCTCTTTCCCCTCTCTCTAAAACACTCCTGTCCAGGGGATCTCGTCACAATCGTGGAAAATGTCCTCTGTAATGCCAAGTGTGACAGCCACACATGGCCACCAGGCACTTGAAGTATAGCCAGAGCAACTGTTCACTTAAAAAAAAATTGTTCAGCTTTAGTTCATTTAAATTTATATCACCACATGTGGATTCACGGCTGCCATATGACAGAGCACGGTTCTAGGTGGTCCTCCCCATATCTCACCAGTTAACAAATCTCTCCCCATCCTTCCGGTTCTTCAAGGCCTTGTTCCAGCATCTCCAGAATTCTTCTTTCCATGCTAAGAGATGGCTATCTTCGGAGAATCGTGTGGAGATATGTATGTTCTTATATTCTACTTCAGTAAATGGAAGTGGTTGACTTACATCTGTATACCCCCAGCAGACTAAACTTCTAGAAGGCGGGGACTGTGGCTCTCTTATCTACGTAGCGTGGGCACCTGGTAAAATGTCTGGCATGCAGTAGGTATCTATTAAATACCTGCTTGATGGAAGGATAAGTGGAAGCCCAAGTTCCACACTGCATCTGATCTAAGGCCCTAAGTCTACTGAATGGAGAGGTGTATAGGGGAACCATCCGATTTCCTTCTCAGAGAAACAGAGAAGGATTTGGGGAATGAGGAGATAGCTCAGTTGCTAAAATGCTTGCTAGGCAAGCATGAGGATCCAAGTTTGACCCCCCCACCGAGAACCCACATAGAAAATCTGGGCGTGGTAGCACAGGCCTGTTATACAGAGACAGGAGTATCCCTGGGCTTGGTGGCCAGTCAGTCTAGCTTCTGGGTGAGCTGCTATCTCAAAAACTAAGATGGAGAGTGATTGAGGAAGACACCCAAGGATGTTATCTGGCCTCCAAGTGCACATACTCCCACATGTGCATATATACACATGTACTAGTGCAAGTGCACACACACACACACACACACACACACACAAGGATTGGGTCCCACTATTTAAGAATGCTTGAAAGTATTACTATCAATGAGTCTTGAAGGACTTTCATTCTAGAACATGTACTTGAGAATGTCAAAGTTCAAATCTCAGAGGAAAAACAATGTTTGAAAAAAACCGGATAAGTATAATAAATCCAGCATTAGTAAGGTGTTACACTTGCTCAGACAGTTATGTTTATGTAAACTGATTCATATGGTTATATGGTTATGTTTATGTAAACTGCTTTATATGGTTATATGCTTTATATTTTAGCATCAAAACCAGCCAAGATGCTCTTAAAATGAGCTATACCTACAGCTAAGCTCAGTGGTTCAAGCTGTGTCCAGTTTGAACTGTCACCAGAGTAACTGGCAGCGCACTGGGGTTTTCTCAAGTTTCTTTAGAACTACCAGTCCAAACCTATCAAAGAATAATATTATTCTTCAGAACTTCATTGCTTTCTTCCAAAAGTATTTGAGCATTACCATGTATTGGCCACAGAGGGTGGAGTATGGTGATTTAAGAAATGAACAAAGGGTGAAGGCTGGGGAGGAGGGAGGGAGGAGGAGGGAAAAGAGAAGAGTCTAGAAGAAGTGTTTAGATCCCAGATGCCTCTGGCTCCAGATACTTCCTGTAAGCCAGACAGCTGGCTGGGTGGTGGGAGCTTACGCTGACTCATCATGTCGGAAAGCTACAGAGGAAGAGAAGCCCCTCTAGACCCTGGGTGAGACCCTGGCATCTGTCCCATGCCTCACACACAGCTCACATCACTCACCAGCCTCAGCACTCAGAGGCCACGTTATGGGGTAGCTTTTGTTTCCAAATATCCAGGGAGCCAGAGGCGATGCTTCCTTCTTTATGAACCCGAGCAACCTCAGGAGAAGAATCTACAATGAAGGGAGAGGAGGTTTTAACTTCACTTTCTATTAGAAAGAAGGAAATGAGGGAAGACAGCCCTCGAGCACTGAAACTGATACTATACCCAGGCGCTGGAGTTGGATTGAAGGAATGGATGCTCTTGGCCGTATGACTGGGACGCCTTGTGTAGCCTCAGCAAGTTCGTGGGTGCAATGGGGAGACAATGAACTCTGCCTCCCCACACAAACCTACAACCTCCGAATGTGATTATGAAGATGGAGCCTGGTGGTGGTTTGGATGAGAATGGTCCCATAGGCTCATATGTAACAAGTCTTTCTCTGTCCGTCCCATCAGCCAGCTCCCAAATAATGACATGGACACTTATTATTCATTATAAAAGCTTGTTCTATAGCTTAGGCTTGTCCGTAACTAGTCTTATAACTTAAATTAACCTATATTTTTATTAATTCTATCATGTGGCTTTTACCTCTATTTCATTCTGTGTGTTTGACTCATTCTACATCCAGCTGGCTTTTCTGCCTCTCTTCTTCCCAGAATCCTCTCTGTGGCTGGACTTCCTCCCCTCCAACCCCCCCCAACACAGTCCTGCCTAGCTATTAAACATTTAGACTTTTATTAAACCAATAAGAAGGTGCCTTGGCAAAGACACATCTTATCTTCATGGTGTACAAAAAGATCATTCCATAACATTCATATATTTGAGTGCTTGGTCCGAAGTTGGTGAACTGGCTGCTTCATAGTTATATCTAAAGATGTAAGCGCTCAGCTACTGCTCCACTGCCATGTTATCTGCTGCCATGCTCTCCATGATCATGGCCTCTAACCCTCTGGAACCGTAAGACCCCAAAATTAAACGTTTCTTTTATAAGTTGCCTCGGCCATGCGTCTTTTACAAACAACAGAAAAGTCACTAAAATAACGACTTTTAAAAAGTAATTAAGTTGGGGCTAGAGAGCTGGCTCAGGGGTTAAGGGTGCTTGCTACTCTTGCACAGGACCCAGGTTTGGTTCCCAACACCCACATTACAATTAATAATCATCACTTACTCCAGTGCAGAGGCTCTGATGCCCCTTCAGGTGCTGCGTGCGTGTGGTGCATAGATATATATAGGCAAAACAAACATGCACATGAAATAAAAAAAATAAAGCTTTTTTAAAATGACGCCAGTAGGAGAATTCCCTGATCCAAACTAATCAGTGTCTTCATAAGTAGTGACACCAATGGCAAATCCGCAGAGGGATGGCCATGTAAAGTGACAGCAAAAGGGTGGTCTCTGCAAACCAATGAGAAAGGCCTTCTAGGGAACCAGGTGTTGGCACCTTGATCCTGGCCTTCTGGAATGGGGAAAAAGGGGAGTCCTGTTATTTAAACCATCCAGTCTGTAACACTGTGGTCTGGCAGCCTGGGAAGCTAACCCTGGCATAAAACCCCTCCCTCGGTCTGAAGTGGGGTGCCCTGGGGGCTCCCTGCTGCAGCACAAGCCTGCTGTGTCTTGCTTTGTTCTTGTCTTCACTTAGTCATGAAAAGAGCGTAGTAATTGAGGCTTTCCCACATGCCAGAAGCTATGTGCAGCCTTATTGCCGATTACTTCATTGAATTGTTAATGCAAATGAGACTCAAAAGATATTAACTTGACTAGGGATATAATTCAGTTGGTGGAGTGCTTGCCTGGAATACAGGAAGCTTCAATTGCCGAGCACCACAAAAAACAGGGTGTGCTAGTGTGGACCTGTTACACCTGCACTCTGGAGGTAGAGGCGGGAGAATCAAATGTTCAAGGTCATCTTTGATTGTGTGACAATTTGAGGCCAGTGAGACCCGGTCTCAAAAAAAAATTTTAAAAAAAAGTTATCTGTGTTCTTGAGGTCACTCAGAGCACGTAGCAACCAGAGTAGAAGCCCAGGCCCTCCAAATTCAAGGCCACAGCTCCCCCAGGAGTTCCGGGAGAGCTTTTAAAGACCAGGAAATGTTGAGTCTGTTTGCGCCACCATCCTTTCCAAAGTCAACTTCATCTGTCCAACAGCACACCGCTGTTAGTGTGCATGTCCTTGATGCAGAGAAGGAAAGACACATCCAGATCTGAGTCTTTGTTTACTGGGCCCTTGCCAATCAAATCCTTAATCCTCCCAATATGACTGAGAAGTTAATGAAGAGGGAAATACATCTCAAAGAGCCAATTTGGAAATCACCTACGACACTGTTATTGCTCACTGAGCAATACGCCAGGTTGTCACTTGGACTCAGCTTAAGGAGAACCATACTGTCTGGAGAGTCTTGTCAATATCTATTTTCAATGAGATATGTTTATAATTAGATTATTTATAACCTCCTTGTGAGCATTTGTTTTCTTTGCAGAATCACAGAGGTATTTTAATAGGTTGGCTACGGTAGCAGAGAAACGACTGGAAACAGCTGTGCCCAGTTGTCTGTGGAACCCAAGAAGCCTGACTACTCCTTGTTGGGGGCCTTGCTACAGTTAAGGAAAAAAGTAATTATACCCCCTGGGCTTTGGCTCCTGTTTCTACAAGAGATTCATCACTCCTGGGAGAGACAGGGTGTTTAGGTGGCTAGAAGGCTTAGTGTAGACCAAGAGGAACCTTCTCTGGAAATCCCTATGATTAAGTCAAGTTGACTAGTATTTATTATCCACCTAGTACAAAGCACAGATTCCTTGTTTGAGATATGCCGTTTGTTTAAAATATTATTGAGCAATTTGTTTTAAATTTCCTCTTAAATCCCCTTCTTTGCTGGGAGAAATCGTAGCAATCTGTAGTCTGATCCTCTCCCTGCAGAGGTGAGGAACAAGAAATGCAGACTTCATAGGGAAGGGATTTGCCCATGGTCCTGGCAGGCAGGGACTAGGGTCTTGCTGCATATCAGTGGTTCCAGTGTACTCTGTAGCAGTTATGTCTTTATAAGAGCATCAGGTCAGAGCTGGCTCGCCACATCATGAAAGGCCTGTGCACATCTGGAACCCATGAAAAATAACCAAAATTGATATGAAATGAAAAGTAGATTTTTAAAAAGCAAACAGCAAGGAGGAATTTTCTGGCATGTGTCTGTGTATATGGGTTCTTTGTGTTTACATGTGTGGGGACACATTGTGTGCAGGTGTACATTCACAAGCTGTACTTGCTTATGGAAGCCTGAGGTTGATATCAGGTGTCCTCCTTGATTGCTACCATATGCTAAGGCAGAGTCTCTCCCTGAAGCTAGAGCTCACCTTTCTGCTAGTGTGGCTACTCATCTTTTTGCAGGGATCTTCTAACTCTGCCTCCCATACTGGGATTACATGCAGGTGCAATGCCCCCATTCTACCTCTGCCTCCCACACTGGGATTACATGTAGGTGCAATGCCCACCTTCTACCTTTGCCTCCCACATCGGGATTACATGTGGGTGCAATACCCACCTTCTGCCTCTGCCTCCCACACCGGGGTTACATACAGGTGCAGTGCCCACCTGGCTTCTATGTGAGTTCTGGGAATCTAAATCCCAGTCTTCCTTTTGATTGCCCAGCAAGCACTTTACACACTAAGTCATCTCCACTCCAAGCTCCTAAGCTTTTGCTTGTTTGTTTGTTTGAGTGCCTGGTAGAAAAAGAACAAGATGAGCAAATCAAAGAAATGTATAACTAGAAATCTCAAAGCACACAGAGATAAACTCCTGTCTTTGTTGGAGGTCACTTGCCACAAACAAGGAGCTAGAACAGATAATACTTTCATTTCTCCCAACTCTATCACAATTCAGCTGATTCTAAAAACTTTCTAGAAGACTTAGGCTGAACGCAGTGCTATGCCAAGTGCATCTGTGTCATTGTCTTAAGGTTTAAAAGCTTTTGTCATGGGCCAGAACCTGGAATTTCTGAACCTTCGTCTTTGGGGTTCACAATGACAATGTCAGAGGTGACATGCTAAAAGATTAGCATCCTGGCACCCGCCAAAGGTCCTGGCAAAAGGTGAACTGCACACAGCAGGGCCTTGGGCAAGTATCACGGTTGTAGAGCAGTAAGGTCCTGGGCAGCAGAGCAGCAGCCCCAAGCATGGTGCACGCCCACCATGGTTTACACCATCTCCTGCATCTAGGTCATCTGAAGTTAGATACAAATCAGAAGCACAGTGAGGTCAGAGGCTGAAAACCAGAATTGGAGATGCTGAGATTACCCTGAAAGAGGCCCTCACTGGAAATCCACCCTGGCCTGTGAACCATATCAACAGCCCACTGTCGCTCTTCGAGCATCCCAGACAGAACGCTTTCAGAACGAAATGGGCTTCCCACCACAGCAATAAGGAACCCTTCTGTGTGTAGGAAATAAGATAACCCCAGAACCCCAAGGCATCGAGGGATCCGTTCCTGCTGTCTTGCGGTGTCTTTTCAAAGTGACTTTTTAAAAAGCAGCTTTGCAGTGTCCCTGAGTAAATGCCGAGACCGACTGGATCCATCATCAGACTCTCTGCCATGCCCTCCCCTCTTCTCCTGGGCTCATCCCAGTCTCTGATTCGCATTGAGGTCAAGCAATGGCCAAATACCTATTACTGGACAGTCTGTCTCCGGGGCATTATTCTTACCTCACAGCAGCCTACAACTAACCAGGTAGTTTCCCTTGAACCTCTAACTGTAACTCTGTTCAGAACAAATTCCACAGCTGTCGAGTATAAGAGTGGCAAGCAGAGTCACAGGTTCACCTCCTAGACCTCCTCATGTGGGCAGGCTTTGATTTAACTGTATTCAGAGACACGGGCAAAAGTACCAACAGCCGGGAGAGCGAAGCTGACCGCAAACATCAAAGTTAAATCCATTTGACTCCTGTTCCCCGGGACCTGTTGGGAAACTCGGATGAAAGCATGCCCCTGTTGCCCTAGCCTCACATTGAAACTCCACTTCCTGTTGTCGTTTTTGAGCCAGAAGAAAGCAGAGCTGACTTGATGAATTTTCCTTCCCTCATTGCCTGGGCTAGATTGAGTTTCTATTAGTGTTAGTACACACACGTACACACACACACACACACACTTGTTAAGAGAACAACACTACTTGTTTTCCCTCTTTTTCTCTGACTTCTGGATAAATGAGTATATAAGAATATAAATGCACACAAATGTCTGTGTCACAAATGCTTAGGGTAGAATTAGGCAAATAATCAGATTCTCTTTTTACAATGACTGAGGCTTGCAGAAGAGGGGGCGGAAAGATTTCACGTGCCAGAAGTTGTAGATGACGACATCACAACAGTGCCTTCGGGCCACTGCAGGGCAGTGCACACGTGGACTTGCAGAGCTGTGCAAGCCCGTGTCAGATGAAATCCCAGAGTGGAAAGGGGAGGTGAGCACTGAGACCCTAACAAAAGGCAACTTCAGAGCTAAGAGTTGACACTCCAGAGGGAGAGGCACCCGTCTTGGCAGGGAACAAGGTAACATACAGGCATGACGAGCGGAGGAGAACGTTGAGAACATTGAGAGCACTCATCCTTGGCTGCCATACAAGCAGAGAGAGCAAACTGGAAGACTGGAGAGACTATGGGCTCTCCAAACCCACCTCCAGTGACATACCTCCTCCAGCGAGGGTCCACTTCCTAACAACGTCTCTATAAATACATGATCCTATGGGGCACACTTCTCATTCAAACCACCACAGTGCCCATATTGTATTTATACAGCTAAAAAAAAAAATACAAAACCAGACATTTCCAAAGGAACAATAGTCCAGCTGGTGTCCAAGCCACATTCTTATTCAAACAGTTAGACATTATTAAGCCCATTCTCTTTGCTATAGTTTGCCACAAAATTAAAAACATTCTTTAAAATTTAAGTTTAGGTCTGGGGCGATGGCTTAGAGGGGAAAGTCCTTGTTCTACAGGCATGATTGTTTAGTTGGAAGCTCCTCTGCAGCATCACTCTCCCCCATTCCAAACCCCGCCCCTTCTCAGAAAACTCACCAAGAGGCAACTCCTCCCCCTGAGATGCTCAAGACCCGCTTACAGGGTATTTACGACCCAGTCTCTAGACCCGCCACATGATTCCTTCCTACTTTCTTCCCCTTGAGAATCACCCAGGGGTGCTTTGCTCATTAAACCTGAACTTTTAATTCAGCCTGATCTGACTTATTACATTGGCGGAGAAACCCAATATTGGGGCAGGGAAACCTTTCGATGATGATCTGCATTACAATCCCTAAAGCCCGTGTTAAGGTAAGCACATCTACAATCCCAGTGCTCCTTCTGCAAACGGGAGGCGGAGACAGGAGAATCCCAGGAAGCTCATGGGTCGCTAAGAAATAGAGATGGAGTTAACAGCAGAGAACGATTCCCTCGGATCCCTCGGGTGATTTTCCAAGAGATCTTCGACAGCTGTGAATGCTGAGGCTCAG
The DNA here is from genome assembly GCA_004026605.1 of Ondatra zibethicus. NCBI lineage: Eukaryota > Metazoa > Chordata > Mammalia > Rodentia > Cricetidae > Ondatra > Ondatra zibethicus. The sequence continues at coordinate 23,695 of PVIU01015446.1, forward strand.
GGTAGCCGCGTGCCCCTCGCCATCCTTTGTCGGCTCCAACTTGGTTCCTCCAGCCCCATGTTGGCAAGAAAGCGACCTCCAACTTTAAAACTTGTTTCTGGGGTTTTCCTTTTACTATTTCTAGACCACAGTTAGTCACGTGACTGAGGGCACGGAAAGCAAAACCGTGCACAAAGGGGCTCTGTACTGTTTCATGGTAGGGGTAGGATCTCTTGGTCACTTCCTGCCTATTTATCCACAGCCCAAATGTAGACTCTGCCACTTGTAGCTCACTGGAAACAACCTCTGCGTCACTTAGGACTGTGGGCCACGTGCGTCAGGGGCTCAGCTGAAACGTTTTTACGCAAGAAGTGGTCCCTTGGGGCTGGTTGCTTCGTTTGGGAGCTCACTGCTTTTTCCAGGCTTCGAGGCAGTTCTTCTGAGAGGATCCGCCTGGGGATGCTGTGGCTGAAGGTTCTGGTTGGACCCGACTCTGCATCTAGTTGTTCCTCGCAGAAGTCCTACTCAGTTCTGCACCTTCAGTGTGCCCTCTTTTCCCTGCCTTGGGCTCTCCTTTCAGGCCCTAAGTAAACCAGCAACAATCTGCTCTTAAGGTTTCTTTGCCTAGAGTGGTGCTCGGTAATGCCAGTTAAGTAATGCAATCATGTTATCAATAACAAAGCCAACCTCGAAATTTCAAATGTTTGGTTTAGAAAAAGCAAGATCTCGGGAAACATTGTTCTCCATATTAACTGCATAATTTTAAAATCTTACGCTCGGGTTCTTTTTTTTTTAAAGATTTATTTATCTATTATGTACACAGTGTTCAGCCTCCATGCATGCCTGCAGGCCAGAAGAGGGCACCAGATCTCATAACAGATGGTTGTGAGCCACCATGTGGTTGCTGGGAATTGAACTCAGGACCTCCGGAAGAGCAGTCAGTGCTCTTAAACTGCTATGCCTTTGCTGCATACTCTCTGAGAGTATATTCAACTGTGTCATGGCCCACCCTCCCTGTACCTCAAAAGCTACTAAGCTGGGTAAAGTGCTTGCCATGCAACAATAAGGGCCTGAGTGGGGATTCCCAGGAGTCACGTAAAAAGCAGACACAGTGGTGTAGTCTCAGCACCGGGGAGGCAGACACAGAAGAACACCTGAGGCGTTCTGGCCAGCCTAGACAAAACGTAAAGCTGTCAATGAGTAATCTTGTCTCATGTGGAAGCTGGGCATGGTAGCGCACACCTTTAATCCCAGCATTTGGGAAACAGAGGCAAGACCGCTTGGGCGACATAGCAAGCTCAAACTAGCCAAGGCTGAATAGTAAGGCCATGTCTCAAAAACAAAACGTGGAAAGCAACAGGTTAACAAGCAGAGAATAAAGACTTCAGAGTGATCGGGCCTAAACGGATATATAGATCACAGATCTATGCTGAAGAGGCGGAAAGACTATAAGAGTCAGGAGTGACAGGTCACCTCAAGCTGTGTGTTCTGGACACAGCGGGGCAGGCTCCACTTATGGACACAAATCAACTGTGGCAATGTCCATAAGACCATTGCAAACTCCGTCCAGACGAAATGGCAGCCTCGGGGAGGGAGTTGGGCACAAAGCCCCACACCCTCTGTGAGAAGTTCCTGGCATTAGACTGCTGCAGGGAGAATAAAAATCAGTTGTATCTAACAGTGCGTATAGGAACCATACTCCGTAATTTCCAGAAGCAGTCAGCCAACACAACCGAACTCAATGAGTTTTAAAAAGAGAGAAAAATCAAGTTGGGTGGATAGGGAGGTAGAGGAGGACCTGGGACGAGTTGAGGAAGGGAAAGAATATGAACAACATACATTGTATAAAAATTCTCAAAGAATTAACGAAAACACTGTTTTAAAAAGAGTAATGTGAAGAGTGAAAGAGGAAGATACCCAAAATCAGCTTCTTCTGTGTACCCAAATACACGGCACCCTCACAAAATATGTACGCAGCGCACACGCGCACGCACACACACACACACACACAAAACCTACCAAGTTAGCTAGAAGATGATTTAAATGGTTTCCGAGGAGGTTGTCAGATCACCTGGAGATGGAGGGAAGGAGTTTGTGAGCTGCTTGGTGTAGGCACTGGGCATCTGAACTCAGGTCTTCTAGTAGAGCAGTATTTGTTCTTAACTACCAAGATTTTGCAGATAGAGTCTGACTGCTTTGAACTCACGATGCTCTGGCCTCAGCCTTCAGTGCTATGATCACTGGAGGAGGGCATCGCCATGCTTGCCTTGGTTCGTGTTTGGCGTTGGACTGTTGCTAGCCTAAGTCCAGTCTCCCATATGCTGATCCTTCATCACAACAGCAAGAGAACACCCCGAGCTGGGAGTCCTCCAGCTATGCTTTGTGAGAAGAACTGGGTCCACATTGTCCACATTGGTCTCAGGGTCATTGTGTTCCCCCAGCCACAGAGCCACCCTGAGGCACATGGATAGATGGCTCCAATGTCTTAGTTAAACCTTAGCTAGTACAGTTGTGTAGAACCAAAGGAGAAGAATAAACTTCAAAGTAATAATTCAAGACCATTTCAAAAACACAAATTGCTAGATAAAATTTATAGAACTTAGGAACACAACCAGAGACTTCAGGACACAGTGAGCAGCTACACAATGAAAGCCAGTATAAAGAAAGGTAGGTCTTGACCTTCTTTCCGGTCAGTTAGTGTCCATGATTATTGACTCTATTGTCCAGTAAGTTACTTCAACCACACCTCCTTTTGGCAATAAAGACACAGTTTCTCTATGTTAAAACTGTCTGACAGTTGCCTTCCAACATGCAGGCTAACGTGGTCATGAGAAACCACATCTGGCAGAAAGGGACACTTGGCTCAAGGAATGAGGCTGGTTTAAATGTGGGCTAATTTGACTGCCTGAAGAGATATTGTCAATTGTACCATCTTTGCAAAACTCGTAAAAACTCTCTCTATATTTCTGTAACTTGAGGTTTCTTTCCTGCCCATCAGTTCCTGAATATCCATTCTGAGACTTAATGTTAATTACAAACTGTTTGACCAATGGCTCGGGCTTATTACTAACTAGCTTTTACATATTTTTATTTATTTATTTAGCTTTTACATCTTAAATTACCCCATTTCTATTAATCTATGTATTGCCATGTGACCATGGCATTACCTCACATCTTACTTCTCCAGTGGTTGCTGGCATCTCCCCAACTCAGCCCTTTTTCTCCCTGTATCTCTGTTTGGATTTCCCACTTGGCTCTATTCTTCCTGGGTATTGACCAAATCAGCTTCTTTATTAAGCAATGGTAATAAAACATATTCACAGCATACAGAGACATCCCACATCAGGTTTCTTCAGTGCACAAAGGAGTTAAGGGGACCACCAGGTCCTTATATGGCATTCAACTAGTTTCTGCTTATTGACACATTCCTCATTCTCAAGAAGTTTTTAAAAATCATATTTAGTAAGACTATTTCTTACTAAATTTATTTCTTGAGTTCTATCATTGTCCATCATGAAATTGACCTGGATCCTTCACATCCCAAGATAAGAAACAGAATGTCTGGGTGAAAGTCAGGACTGCTTTAAACACATCCCACTGGACTGGCCAACTGGGTCATTTTTGTTTGTTTGTATGGGGTATTGTCATTGTTTTGCTACTACATCCCCCTGACTCACACTCCCCACGACTGAGAAGGTGTCCATCTCCAGCCCCACATAACAGGGAACAAGCAGCAGGCTACCTCTAGGGTAAGTCCATTCTTGTAACACAGGGGTGGAATGTCCTCTAGAAAGATGGAAGCCAGCAGTGGAAACCTGACAGGATCTGGGAACACAGGCTCGTGACAGCACAGACGCTGTTAACGGGAGACGACAGCAGACATGCTATGTTCTCTGCACTCTAGGCTCACGGCTGGAGAGAAGGAGCAAAGGTAGAAGGCTAACTCGGCTTCTATCCCCAGGACCTTTGTTCACTTATCACGGGAAGATCTTGAGCAACCTACACAATTCGTGAGCCTGTTTCTTCCACTATAGGATGGACAAACTCAACTGACTTAACTACCATGGGGATGTTGAATCCCAAAACATAGAAGAATCTTAAGAAGTTATTGTCTATCCTTTTCACTTACCTAGAAAACCAAAGCTGTAGCTGAAGCTAGTCGTCTAACACAGCGGTTCTCAACCTGTGGGCCGTGACCCCTTTCGGGAGCCAAATGACCTTTCCACAGGGATCTCCTAAGACCTTTGGAAAACACAGATGTTTACAATTCATAACAGTAGCAAAATTACTATTATGAAATAGCAAGAAAAAATAATTTTACAATTGGGGGTCACTACAAAACAAGGAACTGCATTAAAGGGTAACAGCATTCGGAAGGTTGAGAACCCCTGCTCTAACAGAGCCATTCTCTGACCATGTTTTGTAGATGGCTTGGTTTTTCAGTGAGTGCTTTTAGCATTTCAAGTTTTACATCAAAGCTTTGCAGAACAAAGCACCAGCATCCGCTAAGGCCAACGTGGACATTGCCTGGGAAACGAGAGAGAGAGATGCGGCCTTGAGTGGCTCTTACATCCAGTCGGTTCACACTAGTGGGCAAGGCCGATATGGCTTTATCAAATGTCATAAGATGCTTCTAAAAGAAAAACAGCTTTTTTACTTTCCCACACAAGTTGCAGCATGACATCAGTTTAGGGAGACATCGTGCTGGTGCATGTTTTAGAGGTAACTTTAGCACTTAGGTTTCATTTGTGGTTAGCACACTAACTCTCGGTGTACGAGATCCTTCAATATGTTAGAATCCGATTGAGAGCTTTACAAAAGATGTGCTGGCTATGCTTCTGAGCCTCTTGGGCTTTTCCTTCCTATACAAGATAAAGACAAACTTGTTCCCTTCCCTTGAAGGGCAGGTTTGAAAATCATTCAGCAGAGCACTCTGTATGGTATGCATGCTCCCCAATAAAGTTAACTTGTGATTTTGTTGTTGGTGCTACTCAAGCATCCCACAGAATCCGCACCGCACTTAAGTAAGACATGGTGATGTCAAAAGAAATGCACTGGAGCTCCTGTGTTCAAGAAACCGGACGACCACACGTCATGCCAGCAACAACGAGGTAACAACTTCTTGACTAAGACCTGAATAAAATGTTGTGGGTGCCCAACAGAAAGCCAAGGCAAGCTTCCCAGAAGAGATGGCTCTGTAGGTTTTACCAAATGAGAAGGCACTGGCCTAGGAAAGACAAAGGTCTCATAAGGCAGAGGAAAAGGTGTGTGCAGAAGCCTGAGTTAGTGAGAGGCATGACAGGTTCTCATGGATGGTGCTAAGTTCTGTGCTACTGAAGTAGAGGTCACCCAGATTGTCAGCCAAAGGGGCTAGACAGAGAGCTGGGGGCCAGACTGTGGAATACCTTAAACATCAAACCCAGTCCCAAGAACACGTGTTCGTGGTCTCCCTGCACCACTTCCTGCGCGGCGTCCTAAGATAAGCGTGGTTCTCGCTCCTCATCAAAGAAACTTCTCTTCACAGCAAACAGAGAGCATTACAGCAACATGGAACAGGTCAAACTGCAGAGAGCAAGTGATTGTGGCATGCCCAGCCCCAGTGGAGATAGATATATCACAACACACTTGCACCTAAGGCTCAGGTAACAGTGTAGAAGGGGGGGGGATGGGAAGATTGTAAGAGCCGGAGGATCAGGAAACCAGCTGTGAGATTGTGTCTCTTAGAAATGGCAGGGAAGCTTCACCCATGATACCTCCACAGTATGACTGCTAAATAAGAGCTGGGCAAACCCACCACAAGTAGACAAGTTAACCCGGAAGGGGGAGATCTTGCAGGTCCCACTCCTAGACCAAAACCTACAGGCAACTAAGAAGTGCTGAGAGCAAGCGAAGTCGTCTCCCTCAGGGACGAGCCCCCTAATTGGTTATCCTTATATAACAGTAACAATTAGAGAAAAATAGGCCAGGAACTTGAGAGGGAGCAAAAGGAATGAGGGGCATGGGAGAGATTGGAAGGAGAAAAAGGAAGGGGAGAAATGATGTGACTACATTTTAGCTTCAAAAAAAAAATCAAAAAACTCAAGGAGAAACAAAAACATTCTGCAGAGAAATAAACTGAAAAAAAAAAAATAAAGTCAATGACTCAGCCCTGATCCATGGAAACACAGGAATCAACAGACGTAAGTGAGGAAGTGATGTGACCTGTTTTATTCTGAGGATAAAGAAACTGGAGTTCAGAAGGAGGATCTCAGGAGTGTAGCAGAGACGAGAGACACACTGCTCAGCTGTGGTTCTCAACCTGTGGGTCGGGACTCATTTGAGATGTCAACTGACCCTTTTACAGGGGTCACATATCAGATATCTTGTATATCACATACTAACATTATGATTAATACCTAGCAAAATTACAGTTATGAAGTAGCAGCGAAAATAATTGTGTGGTAGGGGCTCATCACAATATGAGGACCTTTATTAACAGATCACAGCATTAGGAAGGCCGGAGAACCACTGGCTTGATAGAAAGTAGCAGCCCATGGCTCGTTCACTGCAAGTTGAGCCTTCTTTTTTTAAAGATTTATTTATTTATTATGTACACAGTGTTCAGCCTCCATGTATGCCTACAGGTCAGAAGAGGGCACCAGATCTCATTCCAGATGGTTGTGAGCCACCATGTGGTTGCTGGGAATTGAACTCAGGACCTCTGGATAAGCAGTCAGTGCTCTTAATCTCTGAGCCTTCTCTCCAGCCCCAAGTTGAGCCTTCTCTGAAATGGCTGTGCACGGAGCTCCCTGCCAATAGATAGGCTCAAGGCCCCCTCCAGCCCATCTGGAGAGGAAAAGACTTGGTGGAGGAGGGTAAACAGGGGAGAGGGAAGAGGTGCAGTGTTTGATAACAATGTCACATAGGTTTAAAATTATATACAGAGGACATTAAAGTAGAAGGGGGACTGTTAGTGGGGGCGCGGCAAACAAGGGTAAATAGCTCATGTTTCTCTCATGTATAGAATAGAGAGAGATGTGTGTGTATATGTATGTGCACGTGTGTGTGTGTGACATGAAAGCAGAAAGGAGGAGTAAGGGGCCACTGAGAAGGGGTTAATGGGGCAGACATGAGCAAGGTAGATGATATGCATATGAAAATACCAAAACTTAACTTTGTTAGAAAGAGATATTGCTGTTATATGCTGTACAACTTGATTTCTGTGAAAGTCTAAGTATTGCAAGCTGTTCTGTAAGCAGGAAGCAGGTAGATGGCCATGGGAGGATACAAGGCCTGTCCAAGTCACTGAGCTGTGTGCTTGAGACTGGGCCTAAGTTGTGCCCTGAATAAAACTGGTTTTAGGGGGAAATGCCAGTGACCAGTACTTATTTTTTCACCAATAAGGACAATCCTTGAGATCTTCCTCTCCCTACAAAGGGGACATTAATGGGTAAGAAATAAAGTTCATGCAGAAGGCTCCCAAATAGTGTCCCCAGCCTCACTTTGTGAATGGTGTTAGAAAATGTGCTTCAGAAGGGCAGTTCCCAGCATAAAGAGCAGAGTGACTACTGGGTGTAAGGGCACACACCTTTGATCCCAGCACTTGGGGTGGGGCAGAAGCAGGCTGATCTCTGTGGGTCTGAGGCTATATAGTCCAAGGTCCAGGACAGCCAGAGCTACATAGTGAGACCTTGTCTTGAATAAACTAAAAACAAACAAACCGAAAAAAAAAACACAAAAAGAGCAAGGTGACAACTGTCCTGCTGTGGCCATGACCGCCCAGAAGCCTTAGGGTAGCCAGTTACTTTCCTAAAACACATGAAAGAGTGGTACGAGTCCTCTGTAACGTTATGTCCATGTGATTTTAAGGTGTTGTGGACAAGGAGTTAAATCATGAAAATATTGATCTATGAAAGATAGGAAAAAGCCAAGTACAGAGGCACGTGCCTTTTATCTCAGCACATGGGAGGCAGAGGCCGGTGGATCTCTGTGAATTGGAGGCCAACCTGATCTACATGGTGAGATCCTGTCTCAAAAGAAACAGGAAGAGGGGGGAGGAAGGAAATTCATAATAGTAGTAACAACCAATGTTAGACACTTGCTATGTGTCAGGCAGTGTTCTAAGTGCTCCACATAAGTGCATTTAATCCTCACAACAGCTTTTTATAATCCTCTGCATTGTAAGGTTGATAAGTAGAGGCATGGAGGTTATATGTTCAGTAGGCATACACATGAAACGTGTATTTGAACCCAGGCTGCCTAAGTCTGATATGTCCTGTGTTTAATCCTATTTATTGAGCTGCTGCCAATCACCGTGCTAAGTGCACTTTCTGTAAAGCATCTCATTTCCGTCTCTCAACAGGCTGCCTGGGTCTAGATGGGCTCCTACACTCACTGCTTGTTGACCTGGTGCCTCTTCAAGAGCTGTAATGCTGTGGTGTCTTTGTTTCGTTTGGTTTTGTTTTTATAGGTAAAGGAGGCTGAGAAGAGTTTAGACCAAAGGAGTTGCAGTAGAAACGGAAATGAGAGGCAAGACTTACGAAAAGCTTCCAAAGTGAAAACCTAACGTAGCAATTGACAGAATAAGGAGAATGAGAGAAAAGAAAGCATCAGGATGACTTTGCATTTTGTTTTCAGCCTGTGGGACTGGGTAGATCTTTTTTTTTTTTTTTTTTTTTTTTTTTTTGGTTTTTCAAGACAGGGTTTCTCTGTAGCTTTGGAGCCTGTCCTGGAGCTACCTCTTGTAGACCAGGCTGGTCTCGAACTCACAGAGATCTGCCTGCCTCTGCTTCCCGAGTGCTGGGATTAAAGGCATGCGCCACCACCGCCCAGCTGAAGAAGGAGGTGAGGAGACAAGGAGGCGAGGTGTCGGGAGGCCAAAAGAGGAAGAAGAGAAGCTTCCCTGACCGGGAATCAAACCCGGCCCACAGTGGTGAGAGCGCCGAATCCTAACCACTAGACCACCAGGGAGCGACAAGGGACTGGGTAGGTCTTTAAAAAAAAAAAGTCAAAATCAAGACTGCGAGAAAGTTTAGTTTGAGGGGTGCTAAAGAATGTTTGTGGGCCCTCCCTTAAAATGTATATGTAGAAATCCTAACATCTGGACTCCGTGGATAGTTAGGTCCAGAGGCGGAGCCTTCCGGGATGGCAGTAGTGCGAGGAGAGGCTCCTCCTTCCCACAGTGTGAGGGCACAGGGAGGAGACGTCTGCCTGGGAACCAGGAAGCAGGTTCTGAGCAGACACCAAATCTGCCAGCATTTCATCCTGGCACCTCCCAGCCTAGAAAACAATGAGAAGACACACAAGCCTCTGTGCTTCGTCACAACAGACCTGAGGAACTTTAGCAAACGAACAGAAGGCGAATGAGTTCGCACTGAGAGGAGTTATGTTTCATATAAGGAACGAGCATGCTGATAGAAGTGCCAGAAAGCCCAGGAAACCGATGTTCGGTGCTTAGTAGCCAGAAGTGTCAATGCAATAATGAAAGCCACAGGTGTATATAATTATCCAGAGAAGAGAAGATGACAGACAGAGCCTAGCAATGTGACATTTCAGAGGTGAACGTAAAAGGAGAGCCCATGGAGGAGCTGTGCAGAAGTGAGAGGGTAGCAAAACCAGGAAACAAACGTCGACCTGGAAGTCACCGGAGGAGCAGGTGTCAAATACAGTCTACGCCACAGAGAGGACAAACAGGACACAGTCCTGGAGACTTGCTAACAGGTGGCCAGGACAAGGGCCAATTGGTGACCAGCAGCGCTAGCTCAGAGCACCCCAGGCAACAAGAAGTGGTCCCGGGCCTCATTTTAGTCACCTTCTCTGGTGGGCTGGGAATAAAGTCAACCCCAAGTCCCAGGTCAGGCTAGCTCTGCCCTTTAGGGAGCTATGGACCGGAGCTCTGCGGCTTCAGGCAGGGACGGTTACAAGCATGTCTCCAAGCTCCCCTTGGCTCTGCTACAAATCGGTTCTAAAAAGCTACAGAAACAAAACGCAAAGCAGGAGCAAAAGTTCAAGAGCAAACAAAACTGAAAGGACAGCAAGTCTTTCCATCTGCGGCAAGAGAAAGCAAAGACCTTCGCGCTGTCCCGATGAAATTTCCGTGCAGGCTTACAGCTGCTGCTGATGGCAGCCTGACCTCTGACCCAAGACTGGAGGAGGACTGTGTCTTATTAAACGTCCACACAAGACGAGTGGCGAGAAGGACAAGTGGTCCAAGGGTCACTGTTTCATTTCCAAGCCCAGATAGTTCACAGTTGACCTTGAAACGAGGGGAGATATTTTTCCCATCAAGATGATAGAGAAAAGACAAAGTCGTGACAGGGTTCTGAATGGGAACCATCACATCCATGTGAAACAGCTCTGCTTTTAATACCCCCTCGGGAGAAAACACAGAAAATTACGAGCTGAAGCGGAGAAACACGTGACTGCAAATCCGACCTGCGTTTCACGCAATGCAGCTTGGCTCGGAAGAAAACACACAGTCTGAAGTCAGATGCTTGACCTTTTTATGTGAGCTGCCCATTATTTATCTCCACACCCTTTAAGTGGTATCGCCTGGGTCATTTCTTATATACTCTGCATCCCCGTCTGTGGGATCATCCAAGCGTGGCAGGGTCTCCTGGCTAGTTCACCGCACTTCATTATTCATGCGGAGGATCAAGCCCAGCATTCCTGTGGGTGGAGACCCCAGCCAGACCTTCCCCAAACTGCCTCTTTCAGTGTTATAAGTCCCCCCGCCATAAATTATGTCACAACTGGAGGCTTCAACCTGTTGCCATCAGCTTTTCTCTTGGCAACACACCAGCTACATCCCCTGAGATAAATGAATTATTTTCGGGGCCCTAAGGATTCCAAGGGGCAGGCAAAGAAGTGAACAAAGCCCCTCCAGACCCAAGCGAACAAGCCTGCATTGCTGCTTCTAAACCACAAGCTGACATCTCACTTTGGCAGGCTCCCCACAGAGAGATGTGGTATTTTCTGTCCTCCCCTCCACCATCCGCCCCCCCACCAGCTCTTCCCACCTGTTGTCAAAGCAACAACAGGCTAATTCACTGAGAACTTCAATGAGAAGAGAAGGGAAATAGCGAAGTGGGAGGGAAATGTAGTGAGATAAGAAAAGCACTTGGTCCTCACAGAACACAGGACTAAAGGATGCTGTGTCTCCGTGACACAGGACTGAAGGATGCTCTATCCCTGTGGCACAGGCTTCCACTGTGATGTTGGAAGGGGACTTGGCTTCAGAATGCATTCTCTGGCTTCAAAGGCTTTTAGAACTGGAAGTGGTGGCACATAGCTATAATCCTTCCCCTTTGGAGCTGGAGGGAAGGGAGATCCAGAGTTCAAGGCCAGCCAGGACTAGATAGCGAATTTCTAGCCAATGTAGCTACAAGAGGCTCTCAAAAATGGGAACAAAAAACAAACAAGAACCATTTTCAGGCCTGCAACACAAGGAGAAAAATATGCAGGGATTCTGAGTTGGTGTCCAGGACACCACTTTGCACCTGAGGACAGGAGACGAGGCTGCCTGGGCCCCTTGGCTGCTGGGGTATAGCAAGGAACCTCTGAACTCCTGAGCTTAATCCCAGCTCTTTCTAGTTCCAGTCACTTTCCACAGATAAATTATTCCTTTTTGGTTCCATCAGCAACTCCTTGTGTATGATGGAATGGGTCAGCTACGCAGATGAGCCAGGCTGGGTGTGGGAGCTGCCAAAGGAAAGGCCCCATTGATCTAGCGTTTTTCATCTTATTGACAAGTTTAATTGAGTCAAGCTGCACTGTGTCTTGGGAAAGTTTCAAACATCGAAAGCAGTGCCATTTCACTGGACACCGGGGCCAGGCACTCTGCTGTTAAGCAGTGCTTGGAGAAACTCTAGGGCACATAGCATATTTGAATATTACAATAGTGATTAGCAAACTTTAGGAAAAGGGTATAATATCACCCACTTGGTTCTGTCTGGACTCTTCACCTAAATGCAGGTTCAGAAAACCGAGGGAGGCTAGAGTCTCTGGAATGGGGCGCCTGTTCAGTGGGTAAAGCACTTGCTATACAAACATGGGGGACTGAGTTCAGAACTCCAGCACCCACTTAAACGTCACATGGATATGACAGCCCACCTGTAACCTCGCTACACAGTGTTAAGAATATTTTCTAACATGAGCTCTCTGCAGACGCAAAAATCTCAATCAAATCAAATCAAAACAAACCAAGCTAAAAAGATATCCAGGTTTAATTGGACTCCTGCACTCTCAGGTGGCCCCGAGGGGAACCAGGAAGCCACCAAGGCAACCACAGGGGAGAGGGGGACCACGTGTTGATTTTTGGGGGAGCAGTTTAAATAGACTGGGGGAGTGGTCTTGACCTTTCCTGGGGAGGGGTCAAGGTTTGACCCAAGGAGGATCAAGGTGCAAGGGGCACAGGGGAGGGGCCTCCAAAGATGGAGGCCAGAGACCGGGATCTCCACACAGGATCCCTGGGGCCAGCTGGCTAGCTATACTAGTGAAATCAGCGACCTCTGAGTTCAGTTAGAGACCCTGCTGCTTTTCTGTGACTTTGATAAAACCCCACAACCAAGGCAGCCCCTAGAAGGAATCGTTTATATAGGCTTGGGGTGTTGGAGGAAAAAGAGTCCATCAGAGCGGGGAGGCGTGGCAGCAAGAAGCAGGCATGGTGGCTGGGCAGGAAGGCAAGAGCTCACATCTTGAACCACAAATACAAAGCAGAGAAAGTAACAGAAGGGAGCAAAGGCGTTTTAATCTCGATGCTACTGGTGTGCTTTCTCCAGCAAAACTATACCACCTAAGCATCCCCGAACAGCACCACCAACTGGGGATCACGTGTTCAAATGCCCGAGGGACATTTACTATTCAAGCCACTAACTGATGACACAATGTATGAGGTGAAGTGATCAAGGGTGACACTTAATGTCAACATCTAGCCTGCACATACACAGGCACATATGCACATATACAACATGCACACACATGATACCCATATACACAAGCAAAAATATTTTAGCTGTGGGTCATATTAGAGAATTTTCATGTAAACTTCACAATGTAATACTGTCTTAGACACTTCCAGTTTAGCCCTGTCAAAACAAGCAAGGAAGTGGCTCTCTGTTTCATGGGTCAGGGTCTGATAAGGTGATGCTCAGGAATAGAGCTATTTTCCATAACTAAGACTCCCTTGAGGGTGACCCATGTGTCATAGACGTTGAGCATACTCTTAGTTCTGGTCCTACCCCAGCAATGCCAACTTAGAGCTGCTCCCCAGAAAGGCTCATGGCATACTTAGAGAAAAGGGGAGCTACAGAGGTAAACTCCCCAAATTCTTTCACAGCAGCATGTCTTCTAGTCATAAGGGGCCACATCTACAGAACTTTCACTAGATACTGCTCAGAGTATACTAACCAACCCCTATAGGAACATGCCTAAGGCGGTTGTCTAGAGTTGTCTACATCTCAAACATGGAGAACCTGCAGCTATTGGCTCGCCTGTAGTCAATCAGACATCCCATCACAGTGGTTCTGAAACGTTTACATAACCACCCATCCACTGATCTGCACACTCAGAGCTGACTCAGTAACTCTGGGTGAGATGTGGTGAGAGGCATTTCTAGCAAGTTCCCTGGTGACACTGCTGGACCACACGTGGAGAACGGTCGCTACTGCTCCTCACTGGAGAACTCCCACCCCTTCTTCCTGCCCTCTCCTCTAATGGGGAAACAAAACTTAACAAGATCATCCTTATTCCAAGAAATCTGAGAAGTCATCCAGACACATCTCAGGAGGATTTGAAATCGTCCCAGACAGCACGGTGCTGAGACCTCAGTCAGACTTTTAGAAGCCCAGCCTGTGCTGGAGTCCGTTGTGGCCAATGGCTGGAAAGTAGAAGCCAGGCTCTTACCATCTCCTTCCTCACCTACACTCTCCATTTTGTTGCTATGACATTGTTTCTAAACAATTGAATATTATTAAACAAATAAGTCTCAGGAGTTTGCTGAAAGTTCCTCTGCAGATATTTGGAAAGTCAATTCTCCTCATGTTTTCCTAAACACATTCTTTCATCTCTTCCCTTCGGTGTAACTTCCATGACAATAGAATACACATATACAAATGTAAATTATAAGCAGAAAACTCAAAGCAAAGATTAAAATTTCAACTCGGAAATTCTATAGGACAGAGTAAGGTAACATTAGTGCACAGGAATGCAAGCACAAGAAAAACGAAGAAAGAAATACATCAGACTCTGAGGTTTGCAGTTTCTTAAAAGCTTGTTGATATTGGAGGTCTAAAAATACATCAATCAAAGAGATGTGTGGTGGTGTATGCTTGTACTCCCAGCATGAAGCCATGAAGTTCAAAGGTTTGAGTTACAGAGCTCACAAAAAGAAAAGGAGAGAGGGAAGGAGGAAGAGAGGGAGAGAGCGGGGTGGGGAGAGAAAGAGATGTTTCTATTATTGAAAGGCATACTGCATGAAATGGCCAACAGTGTTTTCCACAATATCTCCAAGTCAAATGCAATTATGCTTTACAAGTCATTTGTTAGAGTAGCCCTCAAGGCATACTTCAGACTATAATAGTTTGTAAAATATAGACACTTAGTGGCCTATGCATCAAGGCCAATGTTCTGCCTGCCATATATTAGCAGCATTTCAAGAGTGAAAACACCCTTTATACTTTAGTTCCTCACCATTTACACTTGAAAGTATACATATAATAACAACTACACACAAGCACACCCCGCTACCATCCAAATAACCTGGTGATTCTGATAGTTTTGCTAATGTCTAGTTTAACTTGACAACTTGGATTTATTTTCTAAAATGTAAAGAGTGTCTTTAGATTAGACTGCTACAGTAAAAGTCATCAATCATTCTCCTTCCCAAGCATCCAGTTTTTCTCAAAAGATTGTATGTAACAGGTTGCTAATCAAAGGATCCACTGGTTGCCCTTAGTCTGTGCTGCCTTGTATTGTGGCATTTCTCAGTTCTACTTATAAAATAATGAAAACCACTTAGACCCAGTGTCATAAAGCTAAGACTCTAATCCTATTCACATAATTTAGGAGCCTGATATGGTGCTTTGAATGAAAATTGTAGCATAAATAATAAAAACCCAGAGACAGATGTTGGGGTTCAACCTGAAGAAAAGCAAAGCAGCCAAGCCACTAGAGAGCATTAACCTCTATGAAATCTTCAGACTGAAAAAGAGTGAGTTCCTGTCTCATCCCACTTTATATTCCTCTCTAGTGCTGGGATTAGGGGTGTGCACCACCGTCTTCTGGCCTCTATGACTAACTAGTGTGGCTGCTGGGATTAAAGGTGTGAGCCACCACTGCCTGATCTGTATGGCTGACTAGTATGACTGTTTTGTGTCCTGATCTTCAGGCAGGCTTTATTAATTAAAATACAAATGAGATATCACTACAGTTCCTCTTTTTCGTCTAAAATAAAAAGGTTATAACTAATATAAAAATTATATCCAATAAGTACAATAACTATATACAATATAAGGCAATAAATACATCAACAATGTCTATTTCATTTGCATTTAACAAATTCAGAGAAAATACTACACATCTTGGTGAGTCCAAAGTTTTTTACCTAATTTACTTTCTATCCTAACTTGCTTTCTGTATCTGGTAAACAAGTAAAACTATAACTATCTAGTCTTCAGCTCCCTCAGAGACCCAAGAAGAAAATCATATTAACTGAGTAAAAGCAGGAAATGTGAGCAACTTCCAAAAAACGTGAGAAATGACAGAAACAGATGACTACCTGGACGGTTACCCAAAGTTCCTTTGAAACTTTGGGGCACCCATCTTCTGCCTACAGGCCTAATATAATCAACAGACTTTTCTGTAAAGCAGGATATTCTGAAGGGCTGTCCTACCTTGTCTTGACAATGTTCAGCAGTCACTTTCTTTTGTGTCCTGCTTGTCCAATTTGGACAGCATACTGCCAGTAGTCAAGGCAAGGGCATTTTCTTGCCCAATGGTTTACTTTTGCCACAAAAAAGTAAACTCCATGTTGAGTTTCTTTGATGCCCATTATCTTCTCTGAAGTAGATTGGTGCTGCCAGGAGCACACATGTCTCATTGTCATTAAAAAAAAAAAAAACTAAAAAAAAACCTCTATGTTATTAAAACAGCCTTAATGTCATATTCTGTAGTTCTCTGAAGTGTTTGAAGATGATCTATGTATTTAAAATATATCTTTTTTTGACCTTGAAAACAGACGTAATGTGACTACAAGTTCGATTACACCAGATGATTAACTACTAACCTGTATTTCCTTATTATCCTAAATGGTTGGTAGTGATAATTTTTAGGGACTAGAAATTTGCATTACATTGTTAAATGAGATGTATAGGTACGATAACTTGAACAAGAGTAGAAATGTATGTCCAGTATCTTCTAACAAAATTAATCTCAAATTTGTATCAATGTTCAAAATTTCTATACAATATTCAAAGATCTAATCCAATGTTGAACATTTAAAACTAGTAGTTGCCTTATAAAAAGTAGATTCAATAATCTACCCTTTTATCTTATCATATCTATATCATTCCTTTTTTCTTTTCAGAGTAAATTCAATAACCTACCCTTTCATCCTATCATACCTGTATCCCACTTTTTCTTCCCAAAACAAGAACCTTAAATCTAATTTCCTTTGTTTAGTTTTTTCCTGAATGTTACCAATAACAATTGTAACCAATCCCCCTAAACAATGATGAATATCCATAATCCATTGAACAACCAAAAACTACCCACCCCACCTCTTGGGAATGTAGGCATCTTACTCTTAAATTTACTTCCTGCTGTCTGGGGATAATGGCATCTTTAGGGAATCCTGAAAAGAAAAAATTTAAATGAATTGTCAAGTCCTGGGAGATGTATCTGTATCATTTGTTGTCCAGTTTCTGCATAATGGGAAAGTACAGGCTTGACTCAAGTCCTAACTAGAGTAACTGTTAGGCTAGATCATCTCAGCTAGCCATCTCAAAACTGTTCTGAGAAGTTTGCAGTCCAAAAGCCAATCTTTAGGTGGTATTTTTACCTTAGTTGTATTATCATAGTTCTGGAGGTATTGTCATTGTGGAGCCCCATCCTCCTTATGGAGACTTCAAAAGTTGCTTTTAGGCATGCTCATAGTTCACTGCAAAAAACTGATAGAGACTCAAACCTGAAATCATGTATAGGAAGTTAGATGAAATCTTTCTCTAGAATTAGTTAGTAGTCTATATGACCATTAATATCATGACAAAAGGTTTAATATATATGTATGTATGCATATAATATATATTATAAATGTTATACCTTAAGAAAAGCTGTTAAAGAGTCAATATAAAACCAAAGGATTATGAGATTAGTGGCAATAAAGTAGTCCTTAAATATTTGTTTTTCTTCTGTCCCATATCTAATGGGTTAATATAACCTACAAGAGCTAATAAGAAGCCTGGGTCAATCAGTTTATAATCTTCTAGAGATCTCTGTGTGATTTTCTCTGGGACTAAATGGCTGGGGGACCAGGCGGGACATAAACTCCGACAACCAGGCCTTCATGCTACATATCAGGTGACTTTTCTGACATGAGACAGAGATTTTGGATTTCACTTTAATAAGCATGCTTGGGTTTAGAGGGGAGAGCCACACTCCAACTCCAAAGTCAGCTTTAATCTTTAATTGAACTGGGACTACAAAAAGACCATTTGCATTATATGTCTGTAGAGAACAGAAGAAACAAATATTGGGATGATTTATAAAATTTTATCCTGTTGGAAATATGATAAACCAATAGGCAAATTTACTCTTTTCCTTGAGACATTTAGTCAGGATGATTTTTCTTTTTTATTTTTTCAGATGTCTTATTTTCCAGTAGTCTTCCGATTCCTTAGCTGAATTTATGTCTTCATTCTCCTAAAAAGAAAAAACAAAGCCCTTCCCCTACCCTAGTTTGGGGAGATTCTCTTTTAGCAAGTTATATCTGATCAAATGAAAAGCATTTGTTGGTTTTATAGGTTAGTTTAGATTAAACGGCCATGCTGTTCAATGAACTATCATCTCTTCCAATTAAGAGGTGTCTCTTGTTCAAATCGATTCTTTATCAGTTTTTATGGTATCCTTAGCTTTTCTTCTCCTGTGGAAACAAAAGCAAAACCCCTTCCCCAGTGTAATACATGTCGTGCTTTCCATTCTGAGGACAGTACATGTTTAACCTATACTGGCTGACTTAATTCTGTAGTTTTTCTACTATCCAATGTCTCTCTGCAGCTGTTGTTCCTTCCTCATTATCATTTAGAAAATTCAAAGTTAATAAATCATTATGCAATCTATTTCTGGGGATAGTTATCACCCCTTTCTTTTTATTTAACATATCTTTTAGAATTCAATTTGATCTTTCTATAACTGCCTCGCCTGAAGGATAGGGTGGTATAGCTGTAACATGCTTTATATTATAATAAACAAAAAACTGTTTCATTTTCTTAGAGACATATGCTGGAGAAAGCACTGTTTGCATTTATTTGAACAGGTATACCCATGATGGCCATAACTTGTAGCAAATGTGTCATTACTGAATCAGCCTTTTCTGAACTCAAAGAATTTTCCCTTTTAAAACCTGAATAGGTATCAATGGTGTGGTGTACATATTTTAGTTTTCCAGATTCTACAAAAATGGAACACATCCATCTGCCAGATTTCATTTCTTTGAGTGCCCTTTGGGTTACTTCCTGCAGGTAGGGATGTTTGATTGTATAAAGAACAAGTAGGACATTTCCTTATAATTTCCTTTGCTTGTTACCACGTAATGGAAAAGTCTTTTTTTTAAAAAAAACTTTGCTATTGACTTGATGTTTTTTAATAAAATTCTGAGGCCTTCAGCACATTTCTAATCAATAACTGATTAATTTCTGCATTACCTGGTTCTAGAGGACCTGGCAGACCCATATGGGATTGGATATGCGTTATGTATATAGGATTATTCCTATTCCTTATTGTATCTTGTAACTGTATAAATAATGAAGTCAATTCTGTATTATCTTGTATAAATTCAGCAGTTGAAATATGCAAAACAACTTTTTCTGCATATTGTGAATTGGTAACTATGTCAAGAGGTTCTTTAAAATCTCTTAGTACCAAGAGAATAGCATATAATTCTGACTTTTGGAAAGAATCATAAGTACTTTGATCTACTTTACTTTAATTTTCAGGTTTGTAATCTGCCTTTCCTGATTTATTTGCATCAGTATAGAATGTATGGGGTCCAGTTATTGATGTGTCTTATACAATGCAAGGAAGGATCCAATTAGTTCTCTTTGTAAATTGAATTCTCTTGCTTTTGGGATAGCTGCTATTAATCTCTCCCAAAAGATTACTACAAGCTCTTTGCCAGGGTTCACTTTCTTCCCATAATTTGTCATGTTCATCATTATTAAAAGAAACTATAATTTCTGCTGGGTGTATTCCTGTTAATTGATGAAGTCTTAATTTTCTTTTTAGAATTAACTCAGAGACCTTTTCCACATACATTTTCAATTTTTTACTTGGTTTACTTTTTTTTGTTTGCTTGTTTATTTTGTTTTTGTTTTTTGTTTTTTTTTTTTTTTTTGTTTTATTGGGACAGGACTGCTCTTTAGCTTGGAGCCTGTTCTAAAACTAGCCCTTGTAGACCAGGCTGACCTCAAACTCACAGATATCTGCCTGCCTTTGCCTCCTGAGTACTGAGATTAAAGGTGTGCACCTCCACCACCTGGCCAAAAGATCCATTCTACAATAATATCTTCCTTCTTCAGTAAAATTCCTGTAGGGAAATGTTTGGAGGGTAATATGATCAGAATGTAGTTAAGAATTGGAACCATATGGTGTACGTGTGCCTTCTGTAATTTCTCTTCAATCAAAGTCAATTCTCAGATTCAGCTGATAATTCTCTGGGACTTTTGGAATCATTGTCACCATCTAAGGATTTGTTTAAATTAATTTAGGTCATCAGGACCTATCCCAGTAGTGCACCGTAAAAGGGAAATGTCTCCTGGCCATCTTTGGAAGTCATTAAGAGTCTGCAATCAATCTCTCCTAATTTGCACCTTTTGGGGTCTAATTTTTTGTAAACATTTTATACCATAAAAAATTAATAGAATCTCCTCTTTGTGTATTTTTCAGGAGCAATTTATAATCTCCAACAAGGCAAAATGTCCTTTGCTTCTTCAAACATTTTTTCTAAATTATCTACAATTGAATCAGATAGCAAAATATTATCTAGGTAGTAGTAAACCATAGATTGAGGAAATACTTTATGTGTCATCCCCAATGGCTGACTTATAAAATATTGGCACAGGGTGGAACTATTTAACATTCCCTGTGGGAAAATCTTCCATTGATATCTCTTAGCAGGCTGAGAATTATTATAAGTAGGCCTGTCTTTTTCTTCTAAAAGTATAGTGAAAAAAACAATCTTTTAAATCAATGATTATAAGAGGCCATCCTTTAAGCAAAAGAGAAGGCAAAAGATTTCCAGACTGTAGAGAGTTCATTGACTGAATCATGTTATTGACAGCTCTTAGATCTGTCAAATGAAATCTCCATTTTTCAGATTTCTTTTTAGCAACAGGTTCAGGAGAATTCCAAGGGCTGGTTGATTTTTTCAATATGATGCAAATCTAGTTGCTCCTATATCAGCTGTTCAAAAGTCTGCAGTTTCTCTGTTGTTAAAGGTCATTGCTTAACCTATACAGGTTTGTCTGTCAACCATTTTAAAAGTAAGGCTGTTGGCGCCTTTGAAATATCAGCAGCTGTGCCCTGTTCTTGTACAACCTCAATGGTCAGTGACTGTTCTTGATAAAAACCTTCTAATATTTTTCCCAGAAACATATGTTAATTTATGGCTTGTTTTTAAGATTGGGGGAATGTTAATCTGAATATTCCATTGCTGAAACAAATCACGTCCCACAAATTCATTGCTATGTTAACCACATATAGTTTTAATATTCTTCTCTGTCCTTCTGGCTCTATACATTCAACACATCTTGTATTCTGCTTTACCTGAGATAAAGTTCCAATCCCTAAAAACTGAACATTTACATCTTGAAGAGGCCAATTTGGATGCTAAGATTCTGATGAAATTATTGTTATATCTATACCTATATCTATCAAACCTTCAATAACAACATCATTTATTCATATTTTTAATTTTGGACTTTGTTCATGTATAGTTTACCAAAATACTTTACGGTTTCTCCTGATTTTTTTTTTTTCTCTTCTATAGCTGTTCTATTATCCAGAACAGTTTGGTTTCTTACAATAGGCATTAGAATTTTTAATTGCTCTGCAAAGGAGTTTCCTCTATGATGGCAGGAAACTACTGAACCAGATTTGGCATAGGGACCTGCAAGAGGCCCTTCATGGAGCTTCCTGATGGCAAAGGATTACCTTGAATTTTACTCATTGACTACATTAATTAGTCCAATGCCAGCCTTTGCCATATCTTCCACATAAACCAGAAGGGAGGGGCATTCTGAATGGATTATTCTTAGAAAAAAAAACATTATTTCTAGGAATGCCCTGTCCACAATCCCTTGTTAAGTGACCTTGTTTGCCACAATTATAACACCTGACATTTTGATTTTTCCTCAAACCTCTGGATATTACTTCTTCTATCCATGCATCATCATGGTCATGAGATTCAATATTAATTGTATCTCGAATCCCTTCCTCCAAAGGTGCTGACCATGCCTTTAATAGCTATCCTTTTGCATAGAGAACTAGCACTTCCAAAAGAAAGAGATTTAATTATTATTTGTCTAGTTTCTGAATTTGGTATCATTCTATTTACTGCAGAAGTCAATCTTTGTAAGAAACCCATAAAGGCTTCCTTTGGGCCCTGTATGACTTTAGTAAATGACTCCATTTTCTTTCTTACTTCTTCAATTCTGTCCCAAGCATTCAAAGCTGCTGAACAGCATAAAGCCAAGATGTGACCATCACATAGAGTACCATAATTTCCTTCTATAATAATTTTATCTTGGGAGATTTCCATACTTCTAGCTTTACTTCATTTTTCAACAGTCTTAGCCTCTTCTCTGAACCAGCTACTCGATTCTAACTGTGGACCAGGCTCAAAAACCAACACAAACTGACCATGAGTTTAACATTTGCTTCACAAAAGGTGAATGCATGCTGTATGAGACTATTGCTTCCTTGAATCTCCTTAAATCTAACATTAGCACAGGAGTCCATTTAGTTTTTACTCTATCATTTGGAGCCCAGATGCTTCTGGAGTTAGGGTGGCAGCTGGAGACTCTTTCAGAGGGGCTACAACAGGAAAATCCCAAACTCGTTCAGAGGCTTAGGGGAAAAAGAAAAGAAAGCCTAGCTGAGGGGGTTGGAACCCAACGTACAGCTCCAGCCTATGCCAGTGGTTAAAAAAACCACAGGCAAATGGCTTTTTCATTAATTTTAACCCAAATGTTGGGCGCCAATTGTAACATGAATAATAAAAAGTCCCAAGAAAGATATTAGGGTTCAACCTAAAGATCCAGAAAAGCAAAGCTGTCAACCTCTAGAGAGCATTAACCTCTATGAAATCTTCAAACTGAAAGACAGTGAATTCCTGTCTCATCCCACTTTATATCCCTCTCTAGTGCTGGGATTAAAGGTGTGCACCACCACCGCCTGGCCTCTATTTTAACTAGTGTGGAGGCTGGGATTAAAGGTGTGTGCCACCACTGCCTGGCCTGTACGGCTCACTAGTATGGCTGTTTTGCATTCTAATCTTCAGGCAAACTTTATTTATTAAGCTACAAAAGAAATATCACTACACAAAATGGCCCCCATAGGGTCATATATTTGCATGCTTAGTCCCCACTTGGTGAACTATTTGGGAAGAATTAAGAGGTGTGGCCTTGTTGATATAGGTGTAGCCTTGTTGGATGGGATGTCACTGAGGGTTAGCTTTGAGGCTTCAAAAGCCCACACCAGCCCCAGTCCCCCTCTCCCTCTGCCTACTTCCTACGGATAAGAAGTAACAACTCTCAGATACTGCTTCAGTGCAGTGCCTGTCTGCTTCCCACCATGGTGATCATGGGCTATCCTTCTGAAACTAAGAAAGCCCCAAATGGAATGCCTTTTCTGTAAGAGTTGTCTTGGTCATGGTGACTTTTCCAGCAACAGAACAAACAGAAGTTGGTACTAGAGACTGGGGTATTGCTGTGAAAGGCCTGACCATGCTGTTGTTTAGAGGAATACGGAAGACTTTGGGACTTTGGACTAAAATACAGTTCAACACTTTAAGTGGGGCTTTTTGTTTGGTTTGGTTGTTTTGACTTTTTCAGACAGAATTTCTCTGTCTTGGGACCCACTCTGTAGACCAGGTAGGTCTTAAATTCAGAAGAGAGTAATTTGGACTAGGGAGGCCTGGTTCAAGAGTTTTCAGAGGAGAAGAATATTAATAAGTGACCTAAAGACCATTCCTATGATATTATGGCAAAGAATGTGGCTGGTTATTTTTTCCCCTTGCCAAAAAAAATTCTGACAGAGGCTAAATAAAGTGAAGAGTTTGGATTAATAGTTTTGGCAGAGGAGATTTCAAGCCAGGATAGTACTGGCTGTGTTATGTGATTATTAGTCATTACTTTTATGCAAATCTACAATGAAAAGCAGCAATAAGAGCAAGGAAAAAAAGAAAAATGTACAGTTTGAGGAGAAAAGGAGCACCAGGAAATCATTGTTGGGGCCAAGTTCTGTTTTCAAGGAGATAAAAAGTTTAAAGAAAATCCTGATGCTAATTAAAGTAAAGGAAGTGGAAAACTTAGGGTAAACCCCACGCATCTAAACTTTCTTTTCTTTTCCATTCAAAAATCTACACTTCCTCCCCTTCTCCCATTCCCCTCCCATTCCCCCACTAACCCTCCTCCCTCCCCCTGCATCCTTAAGAGAGGGCAGGGTACCCTGACCTGTGGGAAGTCCAAGGTCCTCCCCCCTCCATCCCGGCATAGGAAGGTGTGCATCCAAATAGACAAGGAACCCAAAAAGCCAATACATGCAGAAGAGACAGGTCCCAGTACCATTATCGATGGCTTCTCAGTCCACCCCCATTGGTAGCCACATTCAGAGAGTTCAGTTTGATCACATGCTTGTTCAGTCCCGGTCCAGCTGGATTTCGTGAGCTCCCATTAGATCAGGCACACTGTCTCAGTGGGTAGACCAACCCCTCTCGGTCCTGAATTCCTTGCTTATCTTCTCCCTCCTTCTGCTCTTCAACTGGACCTTGGGAGCTCAGTCCATTGCTCTGATGTGGATGTGGGTCTCTGTCTCTATCTCCATCTATCAGACGAAATTTCTATGGTGATATTCAAGATATTCATCAGTGTGACTATGGGACAAGGCCAGTTCAGGCACCCTCTCCTCTGCTGCCCAAGGACCTAGCTGGGGACATCCCCATAGACATCTGGGATCTCCTCTAGATCCAAGTCTCTTGCCACCCCTAAAATGGCTCCCTTAATGTAGATATCTTCTTCCCTGCTCCTATATCCACCATACCTCCATCTCTAACCTCCCACTCCCCCAAGTTCTCCCCAGTCCTTCCCTTCTTCCTTCTCCTTCCCCCCCCCCCC
>PVIU01015447.1:0-19750 GCA_004026605.1 Ondatra zibethicus
AGAACAATAACTAACTTTATATGGAAAAACAAAAAGCCCAGGATAGCTAAAACAATCCTATACAATAAAGGAATTGCCGGAGGCATTACCATCCCTGACTTCAAACTCTATTACAGAGCTACGGTAATGAAAACAGCTTGGTATTGGCATAAAAACAGAGATGTTGACCAATGGAATCGAACAGAAGATCCGGATATTATTTTCTTCTTTTATTTGATGTATTTATAATACATAGCATACTTTGCAAATATATGCATGAGGTTTAATAATTGTAAACGTGACTAGTATCAGGTATATTATGTTAAATAAACAATGCCAGAATAAAGAGAAAGCCACATGCATGCAGTGCATTTAGCTAATGTGTATTATAGCTAGCTAGGTAAATTAGTCTAGATGTTCAGGACCTCGGATAGCACACCACTCTCAGGTCTCCATTTTAGTGCATATTCTCTGCAGTGACAGGCAGACAGACAGGCAGACAGACAGGCAGACAAACTAACCTTGGGGTTCCTGGTGTACTGGCTGCCAAAGACAGCTGTGAATGATTTCCATGAACATCCAATGAGCTTTTTATTCTTTTCTTGGTTCCCATTGGCTTTCTCTGGTCTTTGTGGTTCTGTGATCTGCATTCCCCAGCCTGCCACCCAGACCCTTATTTCTGTATCACTTTTGGTCCACCCATCCTTCACTTCCATTTCAGATGGCGCATAAGCAAATCCCTCCACTCCAGCTGCTATCCCAACAGAGTGGGGATCTCAGTCTTCTTATATTTTTGACTCCACGCAGTATTTGACCACTGGAAAATGTAACCCTGGAACTATAAGATGACAATGATGAATACACACACCTTCTTCAGTTGTCTCCAACACCCAAATGTGAGCTGATCAGATCACTACCTCTACACATTCTCTATCAGTCTAAAGATGTTTATCTTCAAGAAAACACTCTACAAAATTAAATGCTGAGCTTACAATTTATAGATATCTCATTATTGCCAATGAAATATTCTGGCAAGCACATTTAAAAAGATAAAAATATTGTTCATATTAAATAATGCTGGAAATGATATAATCTGATGATGTACTCTGAATATTAATAAAATAATCAGTATTTTTAGTGTCTGGCTAAAAATAATTTCAACAGCAGACAGTAATCTAAAACACAGTTGATAATTTAAATGAGTGTTCCACAAAGCCTGTCACTCAGCCTTGCCAACAGCTTCACCTCACTCATCCCATACCCATGTGCTTTTCCCAAGCAAACAGTGTTATCAATTTTATTCATATCTGTTATTGACAGAATTATGTCATGCCTATGTCCATAAGTGGTTCTTCTGATCCTTGATGTGATTGTAATGGTGATAATTCCAGGAGGAACTTGAATTTCAAAGAGTCCACTAAAAGGGGAATATGGTACAATAGTGTAGCTGGACTTTCTTTGGACCTCCAGCTCCAAAATAATGACATGGAGACTTCTTATTGATTATGAAAGCTTGACTTTAGTTTAGGGTTGTTTCCAACTAGCTCTTAAAACTTAAATTAATTTGTTTATATTTATCTATATTCTGCCACATAGGTCATTACCTCTCCTCAATATTATATGTTTGACTTGCTCCTTATCTTGCCTGTGAATCCCACCCCTCTTCTTCCCAAAGTTCCCATCTTTCTCTGGACGTTGTATCCATCCTCTTCTGCCTAACTATTGGCTATTCTACTCTTTATTAAATCAACCAGAAGGGGTCTTTCACACAGCATGACCAAATATCCTGCAACACAATAGTACTCAGCCTTTGCAAAAACAGGATGATATCTCAGGAGTGGGCGAGCATACACAGAGGAAAGAGCATGTAAGGATGCGGAGATAAGATAGTCATCTGCATCTGGAAGAGAAGAAACACACCATGAACCCACACAGCTGTTTGCTTTCTGTTGATGGCTATCTTCATATCATAGTGGCAGAGTTGAATAAACACTTTTGGGATCACTTTGTTGGTAAAGCTTAAACTATTTCCTATCAAGTTTACATGTGTGTGTGCATGCATGCATGTTGTGTGTGTGTGTGTTTTATGTGCATGTGGTTGCCTGAACATGTATGTATGTACAATGGAGATACATGTATAATGGAGATGCCAAAGGTCGATTGTCTTTTGAATTGCACTCCACTTATTTGTTTGTTTGTTTACTTAGTTATTGACATGATCTCTCACTGGCCCTGAAGCTCATTGTTTCAGTTGGACTGTCTGGCCAATGAGTTTCAGTTCATTTCTCCCTCTATCCATTATCTCAGTGATGGGTTTACAGATGCTACTATATAAAGAGATGTCACCATGCTGTTTTGGAATATTATTTTAACTGGACAAAGATGTATTACATGTGTTTATGCTGAAGAATATTACTTTAGCTGTGTAAATGTGTGTTACATTTATTTATGGTACATTTGTTTAACAATGTAGGGATGTGTGTTTCTTTATGTAAAGATGTATTGCATTTGTTTCACCGTGCCTGCTTAAGGCACCTGATTGGTCTAACAAAATCTGAACAGCCATTAGCTGGGCAGGAGAGGGATAGATGGGGCTGTTAGCAGAGAGAATAAATACAAAAAGAATGGAGAGAGAAGAAGAGAGAAGAGAACAAGAGGAAAGAGGAGGACATGCCTAGGGCAAGAAGCCAGGCAGCTGGCAGCCAAACAGAGATGAGAAGCAGTGAAAGTAAGATATACAGAGGAAAAGAAAAGTAAAAAGCCCTGAGACAAATGGTAAATAAAGAGAAGCAGGTTAACTTAAGTTAAAAGAAATAGCCAGAAATGAGCCTAAGCTAGGCCAAGCATTCATAACTAATAATAAGTCTCTGTGTCATGATTTGAGAGCTGGTTTGTGGACCCAAAGAAAAAACCTGGTACATCATGCCCATCTTTTTATAGTGATGGGGACTTATACTCAGATCCTCATCCTTGCCTCGTAGGCATTTTGCCAACTATGCTGTATTCCAGGCCCTGTGTATTAGGTCTTTACAGAAAAAAATAGTTCACTATATTCTAACTTAATTACTTCTTACTGTGATAAGAGGAGATGCATACACTTTTCTTAAGGGGAAGAATCAAATTATCACATATAGTTTTTATTATGATTAAAACACTGTGTAGAAGAAGAAACTTGAAGAGTTTATAAAAATTGCAAAACTTGAGCATAGATAAAGGAAATGAGTTATCACCAGCCATGCCTAATGAAGCAATCAATTCTCTGATTATTCTAACTACTTTTCTCAAGAGCAATGGAGGGAGAAGAGAATAGAAGTTTCTGATTAGCAGAGAGGAGAGGAAGAAGATACTTGCTTCCTCTGTATGTGCAACCTCCATAGACCAGGGACACTGCTTCTTCATTCACTGTGACATCAGTGCTCATTGGGTCTAGAAGTCCTTCTGACTGACTGCGTGATGGGCAGTTGATGACTGTTAGCTGATTGGCTGACGATTTGAACACAACTCCCGATTACTCACAAGAAACTGGAAAGAAGAGTACATTTCTTTCGGAGGAGAAGGAATAGAAAACTTGTCTCCTTGCCCCCAACTTTGCACCAGCCTGGCCCTCACTTTGGTAAGGTATCTGTAATTAATCTTCTACAGACTCGTATGGATTCCATTCATTCTCTGTGACTCTTCTTTGTACCAGTCATTAAACTTTCTTATAATTTATAGCTTTTAATTTTTGCTTCCTAGATAAATGGTCTGGCTCCTCATGACCTTTATAAACTGCTAAATGCGGATTTGAATCACTCCATCACAGTTTCTGCAAGGGTCCAGGGAACTACCTAACAGGGGTGGTAAATTGTTTCGAGTGAAAATTCAATCTTTTCCTTTTAGGGTGTAGGTTATCAAAAGCATTCTTCTCTTATTTCAAGCAATTTAATTCCATTAGCTTTATGTCCTACACATATTAGTTTACTTATCTAAATCTATACTTCCTTGGAAAATGAAAGGATAAGCTAAATTAATATCTTTACTAATATTGAGGAGGTACGTGTGCTTATGTGAATGTGTGAGTGTGTCGTGTGTGCTAGTGTTCATGCATATATGCATATGTGTAGAGGTCACAGGTGAAATCAGGTGTCTTCTTCAATTCAGTGGTGGTTTGAAAGAGAATGGGTGCCAAAAGGAATGGCACTATTAGGAGGTGTGGCCTTGCTGGAGGAGGTGCGGCCTTGCTGGAGTGGGTGTGGCCTTGCTGGAGGAAGTGTGTCACTGCGGGAGTGAGTTCTCCTATGCTCAAGCTATTCCCAGTGCCACAGACCACTTCCTGTTGCCTGCAAGATGTAGAACTCTTAACTCTCTCCAGCACCATGGCTGCCTATACACTTGATTCCCACCATGATGATAATGAACTAAACCTCTGAATCTGTATGTTGCTACCTCAGTTAAATGTTTTCCTTTATAAGAGTTGCCATGGTCATGGTGTCTCTTCACAGCAATAGAAACCGTAACTAAGAGAGCCTCCATCTTGAATTTTTTCTTTGGTTAAAAATAGATTGCTTATTATACAATATATACTGATTGTAGTTTCCCTCGCCCAATCCTCGGCAACTTCTTTCCCATCTAGATCCAACTTCTTTCTGTCTCTTACAGAAAATAAACAGGCTTCTAAGGGATAAGAATAAAATATAATAATATAAAACAAACAAACGCATCAGAATAAGAAAAAATGAACAAAACAAACAGAAGGAAAAGAGCCCAATACAAGGTGTAAGAAATGGAAACAGATACAGAGACCCACTTTACTCACATACTCAGGAATCCCATAAAAATACAAAGCCATAAACCATAGTACAAATGACCTGAAGGGAAAAATGAGAACAATAGGAATAAAAATAACTTAAAAAATTTAAAAAGAGAGAGGAAAGAAAAAGCCCCAACTCAACATTGAGACAAGGAACCTCCAGAAGTGCTATTTTGTTCTTTTTTCGTTGTGGTTTTTGGCATCTACTGCAGGGTATGTGCCTACCCTTCCAGCGTAGTTTGTTTCCCCAGCGATACTCCGTGAAAGAAAACTAAATTTTCCTTTGCATGTGGTTGCCAATTGAAGCTACCTTGGGTTAGGGAAAGGAGGATGTGCCTACTTCTCATTTCAGCTCTAGCACCTCATCTGGTGCAGGCCCTGTGCATGCTGCCTCCTTCTTTCTGAGTTCCCATGTGCATTGGTCCTGCTGTGTTTAGAAGGACTGTTTGTCCCTGGGGTCCTCATCCCCTTTCGCTTTTTATACTCTTTCTGTCTCTTCTTCTGCTGGGTTTCCTGATCCCTGAGGGAAGGGATTTGACAGAAACATTCCACTTAGGACTGAGTGTTCCGTTTTTTGCTCCCTACATAATGTCTAGCTGTGGGTTTTTGTAGTTGTTCCCATCAACCACAGGAGGAAACTTTTCTGATAATGGGCGTGCAAGATATTGATCTATTAATATAGCAGAATGTCATTAGGAGGTTTATTTTTTTTACTTTTTCTATGTTTCTTTAGCAGAACAGGAGAATTCAGTTTTCCCCTATGTTCCCAGACAATCTAGTCTCACTCAGGTTCTTGATCACCTAGGCAATACTGAGTATGGGTTCCATCTTGTGGAGTGGACCTTAAGTCAAATCAAAAGTTGGTCCCACAAGCTTTGTGCCACCTTTGCATAAGCGTGTTGTAGAGTGAAGGATTTATAGCCGGGTTGGTGTTTATGTTTCTCTTTTGGAAGCAGGAAGAATGCATTCCATTACCAAGAACACTGGTGGGTAAGGGGTTATGGGGTAGACGCCAGCTCAGCTTCTCCATATTCAATGCATTGCATATGTATTGTTTTAATCCATAGGACCTTGTTGTCAGTTTGTGTAGCGCATCCTATAGTCTTGGTAAAAGAAGGAGTTGTGTGAGAGTTGCCTTGGGACTCCTTTGCCTAACAGTTCAATTAGAGGTAACCAATTCCTGGTACTGGAGGCTTCATTAGGTGATAATATATGTCCAGTTTGGGTTCTGTCTTCTCCATTATTTGGCAATTTCATTTAGAACCCCTTCATATATATATATATATATATATATATATATATATATATATATATTCCATATATGGAAGCTTTTACTGTATTAGGTTTCCATACTTTTAGTTGCTTCTCTCCATAATCCCTTCTTCATCTCCTTTATTCTCTCTGCCTGATCCTTCCATTATGGTCCTCCCAAACTCATCCATCTGTAACTATTTATTATACTTCCCCTTTCTAGGGAGATCTATTTACCCCTACCCCATTCCCTTACTCTATACCTAATCTCTGTGGTTCTATGGATTTTAGCATGATTATCGTTGATTAAATTCCATCTTGCTTTTTTTTTTTAAGAGAGAAGGAGAGGGTCTCTCATGGTACTTGGAGTTCATTGAATTTGCTAGACTGGCTGGCAGTGAGCACAGAGGCTCTTCCTGTCTTTGCCTCCACAGTATTGAAACTCTGTGTGTTTACTGCTGCGGTTGCCTTTTGTGTGGGCTCTGGGGAGTTGAAATCAGTCCTTATATTTACATGGCAAACACATTACCAAGTCAACCGTCTTTCTAACTCACTTTACTTTTTTTTTTAAAAAAGATTATTTTCTAAAGATTTATTTTAATTTTATGTGTACAAGTGTTTTGTCTGCTTTATGTATGTGCACCATGTGCATGCCTCGTACTTACAGAAACCAGAGGAATGTTTTGGAACTTTTGGAAATGAGTTGTAGATATGTAGATTGTGGTGAGCCACTCTGAGGAACAGAATCTGAATCTTCTTCAGGAGCAAATAGGTACTAACCACTGAGTAACTTCTTCAGTCCATCCCTTTATTTTTTTTAAAGAAATATAGCCATCTTAGCTACTTACTATAAAAATTATTTTATGTTTTCTAAATATATAAAAAGGTGAATTTAGTTTGACTTAATATCATAAGTCTAAATCCCTTTTATAAATAAAAGTCATCAACTTTTAATGTCACAAGTAACATCACAATTTACAGGATGCAGTGCTACATCAGAGTCCTCAGCTACATTAGGCGCTGATATGGGAGGATGGCTAGTCCAAAAGCAGCATAGACAATACAAAGAGACACTGCTTCTAAAAGTAGAGTCATGGTTTAACACACTAGTGATTTCTATAGTGTTCAGGTATCATTTTATAAATGATTTATCTATTTATAAAATAGAATGCTATTTTCAAGTAAGCCTTATAACCATTTGAAATATTTATATGATGTGGGATTCCTTTCTCTATATGTGTTGCTTTTGTTAGTTAACTAATAAAGCTGCTTTGGGCTATGGCAGGACAGAATATAGCCAGGCTGAAAACTATATACAGAGAGAGTAGGTGGAGTCAAAGTGATACAATAGCAAAGGCTTGTGCTATTGTACTTTCTAGTATTAGAACTTCTTCTAGACATTTAATTCCTTAGATTCCATTTCATTCTACTATCTGTTTACATGAGCTGGAAAATTGGGGATCATTTACTCTCTTTTCTTGCTTTTATCTTTCCCTAGAATCAAATCTTGTTTCCTGAATAATAATTTTCTTGATTTTTACTGAGGCTGTTCCATTATACAGCATAGATATTGAAATATATTTCAATATATATATGTATAATATATTACAAAAATGATTAAAAAAACCAATGGTTCATCTTCGTTCTTTCTTTTTTGTTCTAGTACACACCATTGGCATAATGATCAATATAAAATCCGAATTTGATCATGTGTCTGGATAAAACCCATCAAAGGATTTCTGGGGTACATAAAGTTGAGTCGATGCTCTTAACTGTGGCTTAACAGGGTTTATAAATATTGAATGGACAGCAATCCTTACTATATCTAGAATGAGATCCAATCTCATGTCTTTCATTTTTCTCTTTCTACTCAAGAAATTGTGAGTTCCGGGGTTGTTAGGAGATACCATTTTATTCATTACGTTATCCTATTGACCTTCACTTAATCCTTTGTGTTATTCAGTGCAGAAAGCTTGGGATAGAATGAGCTGAAGTTTGTGTGTGATCGGTGGATGAATAACTCATGCTTCAGATTCAATTAGTTCAAGCACCCATTCTTGAAAGCTACGATAATTCTTGGTGGCTGATAATTCTTAGAATCTGGGACTTACTTGCACCACAGCAAAAGTACTGCCTAGCTTCTTTCTGCTTTTCATATTCTTCTTAGCTATGTTCCAAACAAGAATACTCTCACATCTGTGATCCAGTCTCCCTCTGCAAGTGTACCTATGTTCTGAACCACCTGATCTGCAGGCACAAGAGCATAAGGTTAGCTACTAAGTATAAAGTACTTTCTAGGAGATGGCCAGGCTTTAAAACTTATTCCAAATTTTCTTTGTATGATATAAAATATTGTCAAAAGTGAAACATTGCAGTGAAGTATAAAGAAACTTTCCATGTACCCTCCAGCCCCTTCTTTCAGAAATTTTATGAGCTTGCATAGGGATCCATGTATGGTTTTAGACATTAGCTATTATCATTCTGTATTTTGCTTTACCTTATTCACCTAAAAGAAATTTGCTATTATTTGGCGATTTTAAAATTAAGCTTTAAGCGTTTAAGCCCCATCATCCACACCCATATTTATGTACCTACTGTATCCTTTCAGTTGCTGCATGAGGATATTAGGGAGGATGATGCTTTCAATGAATGGAGAACAGCCCCTGTCTGCATATATTTTCTTGCTTGCAAGGCATTTTTCTAGCTATGGGTTAGGGTAGATAGTAGTAAACAAAGAAGAGAGCAACCTTTCTTCATTCTTTTTTTTTTTTAAGAATTTACCACTTTATTACAATAGTAGAGACTCTTACCCTTGATGCTACAATTACATTCCTAGTTATTAACCCCATGAGTTGAAAATTTATGTCCACTCAAAATCCACATGATTATATTTATAGCAACTTTACCTATGCATGCTAAAATTTGTAGTTAGTCAACATGTCTTGCAGATGGCTCAGCCGTTAAAGGCTAGGCTCACAACCTTTCTTCATTCTTTAAATCCCATATGAGCATGTTTAGCAGAATTTCCTGAGATATCTGGTGTCATCACATCCAATCAGAACTTTCCTATTTGCATACTTGACAGCTTCCAAAAGGATATGAATGAGAAGTAAAGATGAAGACTAGTTTCAGAAAAACAACAACAAATTAGGTAAAACTCTGGACATCAAAATATGCAAAGCATTCAAAGAACAGTAGAAGTTGCAAAGGAGATAGCACAGTCACTATAATAGAGAATTTGCCATACAGTCATGGAATTCTGAGCTCAGATCCCAGCATCTATATGAAAAATGTTAGGTGTGGAGCTGCACAAGCCAGAATTTGAGGGATGGAGATAAGAAAATTAATGGCGCTTCCCGACTGCTCTCCTAATGGAAGAACCCAAGCTCTATGTTCAATGAGAGACGTCTTAAAGCAATGAGGCAAAGAATGATAAAAGGGGTCACCTGACACCCTCATCTACCCTTTTCATACAGGAATAGGTGTTTTTGTCCGTACACATTTACACATATACACCACATCAATCTACATACACCAATGCAGAAAACAGTAGTAGAACAAACATGAAGGCCCAATCAGGGGCAATCAGTACAGTACTCTCAGAGTGATCTGCAGAACAAGTCTACAGTGAGTGCCACCCCACTCCACAAAGATACAGACAACTTAAAACTCCACATTTGTGACTGAGGAAATGAACCAGGTAGCAGATGCCAGAGAAGCCTTTCTGGACACAGCCCAAGGTCTTGCCCAAATGATGATGCCCTTGGTTATCATAAATTTCCTGCAGGGATGACGGATTATTGATTCATATCCCAGGGCTGTTATTCCTGTAGTGGGATTCATCCAATTAGAAGAGATGTTTCACAACTTGCTTCTTAGTGGAAGCGATCAATGACACCTTTTTGGTCCTGAGAGGCATTTATGTCCAGTAGAGTAGCCAGAGTCATTAGAGATTGGGAGTATTATCTGAGATTTCCTCCTTGTGATCCAAGGAAATATCCTGGTCAATTTCTAATACATTTTTCTGTTTTTGAATTAATTTCCTTCGTCAGTAGAAAGGTCAATAGAGAAGGTTGAGAAAGGAAGGGGGAAAGTGTGATTCTATTTTACTTAAAAATGTATTTAATAAAAATAAAGTTGGGAAGAAATCCACCAGGCATTTCAATGCAGGCCACACCACTTTACTGGATTTATTGAACTGTTTACATTAAAGACATCAGGGGATAAGGTTGATGTCAGTATTGGAGATTGACCTTACTGTCTGTGGCTTGGAGTCCTGTTGATACTATCTTCAATTAATTTCCGTAAGAGATACATCAAAATGATTTGATCAGCCACTCTGGGTCACATTAAATAGAATGACTGATGGAAGCTACTCATGCAAAATTTTGCTGGAAGCCAAGTTAGTATGGAGATGAGTGGTACATAGTGGTGGGAAGCTGTTCTACAGGGAATGCTCCTGTGTGTTATTCAAGGAGAGACACTGGCTATCTTCTATACAAAACTGCATTTTCGATGATCTTTGTGTAATGTATACCGCAGAGGATGGGGACAGTACCTTCTACTAGAACAGAAGGTGGGCAGACCTGAAATGTAGTACAACAGTACACTGGCCCCTTCTGCAGCAAAGGGCTCCCAGATTACAGTTAATTGTTAAAGCTGAGGTTCTTCACAGAAAAGCTCTAAAGGGTAAAAGTTTTTAAAGATATAAAAATGCCAGTTATAATCACATAAAATTGAAGAAGATAGAGTAAGTTTTAAGGTATGAAAATGCTATTAGATATACACACAGTTCCTTATGCAAAGCCGCTGACTCCATTATGTTTGGGGATTTATAATTGTTCAGATTGTCAAAGGGCTAAATGATGCATGGATCATGCATGGTTAAGCATCTTTGTGGTGTATGGATCAGCAATTTATAATTGAACATACTCATACTTCTGTAGCCATTTTACTTTTAAGAATTGAGATAAAGATAGTAAATTAGCTTTAGAACATTTTCATTTCATTTTTTCTGACACGTTAATTTTTAGAGATGCTTCAATGTTAAAATTGTAGAAAAGGAAATTTAGACTCTAACATTATAAAGATCTGTCACATCAAACAAATAAATAAGGTGATAAAATACAATGTATAAAGTACAATGTATAGGGTATTTAAAAAGTAATGTATATGTTTACCTGTATATAATATGTACATAATGTAAGTAAATAATAATGGTAAACATAGCATAACTATATTAAATCCCACATGAGATATCTTTTATGTTTAAATGTCATAATACTTTATTCATATAGATCAGAAATTAAACTTTAAAAATTAAAATATTAAGAGTAACAGGGTGTATTCTCTGATAACAATGCAATAAAGCTTGCAATAAGTTGCAAACTACAAAATAAAATAATAGTGAAAATTTTAAAATAAAATAGTAACACTAAACGCCTCTTGAAACAAATAAAAGTGATAATGAAAATATTATTGGAATGCCTCCAATTAGAGTCATATAGCCTAAGGTAAGGACAAGAAAATGACAGTAAGCAACAGAAGAACTCAGCTTGAGAAGAGAGAGAAAGAGAGAGAGAGAGAGAGAGAGAGAGAGAATACAAATCAGAAGTCAGAGAATAATACAAAGTTACCCAGAACTTCTCATTGGAAACAGTTCATAGAATAGTAAAAATAAAGGCTGACCTAATTTAAAGATAATGAAACAAATAGTGGCAATAAGAAGAAATTAAAAATTGCAACAAGCACATCACTACTTAATTAAAATAGTATGCTGCTAAAGTCTATATAAACTCCATGATTGAAACTGAGCGAGATAGAGAGAGAAAACACATGCTACTTGTTATATAAGAAAGGAAATTTTTTCTCTTTTTTAAAATTTATTTTTTAAAACAATCTTTTCTTATTTTACATACCAATCCCAGTTCCTTCTTCCTTCCCTCCTTCTGCTCCCCCCACCTTCAACCCACCCCACTCCCATCCATTCTTTAGAAAGGGTAAGGTCAACAAAGTCTCGCACATCACTTTGAGGCAGTACAAAGGCCCTCCCCTCTGTATCTAGGCTGAGCAAGTATCCCTCCAAGGAGAATGGGCTCCAAAAAGCCAGTTCAAACACTAGAGATAAATCCTGGTCCCACTGCCAGTGACCCCACAGACTACCCCAGTCACACAACTGTCACCCACATTCAGAGTGCCTAGTTGGGCCTATGTAGGTTTTTCACTGTCAGTCTGGAGTCAGTGGGCTCCCATTAGCTCAGGTCAATTGTTTCTGTGGGTATCCCTATCATGGTCTTGACCCATTTGCTCATATTATCACTCCTCCCTGTCTTCAGCTGTACTCTGGGAGCTCGGCCCAGTGCTAGCTTTGGATCTCTGTGTCAGCTTTTATCAGTTGCTCAATGAAGTTTCTATGATGACAATTAAGGTAGTCATTAATCTGATTACAGGGGAAGGCCAGTTCAGGCACCCTCTCTATTGCTTAGGGTCTTAGCTGGGGTAATCCTTGTGGATTCCTGGGATTTTCCCTAGTCCCAGATTTTTTGCAGGCCACATAATGGCTCCCTCAATGAAGATACCTCATTTCCTTGCTCTCCCTCCCTGTCTTGCCCCCATCTAGCCCATTTTGTTCCATCATGTTCTCCTCCTCTCTTCCCTTCTTCCATCCCCCACCCCTTCCACCCTCACTTTCCCCCCAACAAGCCTATAGTCCGTGACCTACAAGAAGCTATGTAACAAGGAGAACCCTAATAGAGACATACATGGATGTCCCTGGGAAGGGGAAATAGAGAAGATCTCCTGAGAAAATGGGAGCATGGGGAAGGGGTAGAAAAGGAAATTCTATTAAGTAGAAGGATCCCACTGGTTGGGGGTGGGAAGCTGCTCAGGGACATCCTGTAGGGAGGAAGCTGCTTGGGCTGTGTGTGAACAGCTTTGCAGCCTCCACTTGCGAACATTGGAATGTAAGGCAGGATGGGAGAAGTGCAATACAGGTCCTTGGATAGGTATTCCCCTCAACACACCCACACTGTTGAACAAGGAAAGCATGAGATGCTCTTTCTACACCTTCAAGATCAGCGGAGTGCCCTCACTGTAGAAGAGAGTGATTTCCAAAGCAAACACTAATAACCTCCAATAAATACAATATGCAAACACGTGTTGCTTAAATGTGGGCAACTAATCATAAGTAATTTCTACTGACTTCTTTCTGGGGGAGGGGGGAAAGAGTAGGCACAGGGGAGTGAGTTTTGGACATGATCAAAAGGCATTACATACATGTGTGAAATTCTGAAAGAGTAAATCAGTTTTTCAAAATTAAAAATCAAATTTGTCAAGAACAAAATTAATTATTCCCCTTACATAATTTTCTGGGCCCATGGACTTGGTATTTTACTAGTAGCTAATTATTCTCCAACAGTCTGAAGTCTGTGAAAGTAACTTGGGTCTGTTATATAATTGCTAAAACTTATTTAAGGACTACTATTCTAGGTTTGTTTGTATAAAGGAAGATGGGGAATCATAATTATATTTTAAAACAGCAATATTATCCCAAATCCCTCAGCTTGTCAAATGTGTGCCTCATGCAGGGTTAGTCTTGCAAACTTCGGTGCATACCCTCTGATTTGGTGATCAATAAATTTTAGGAGAAAAACGACATTACTGACAACTCAGGGTCTTCATTTATCAGATGATTGTGGAGTAGTGTAGGTATCAATTTTGATTCATTACTTTCAGACTGGCTGGAGCGGAATCAATTTGATTAACAGGCATGAATAAATCTTAATTTTGTTAAGATTTATACCTGTTCCATAATAAACACAGATAAATTATTTGTGAGCCAACAACCCACATCGATTTGGATCCAGCAGAGTTAAATTCTGGCCTGAAATTAAATTTGTGGTGACATGGTGAATGTACCCTAAGACTCTGATAGTATAGGTCAGTTCCTAGTCAGTTGGGGCAGCATGGACAGAGAGAGAATTGGGGTGACAATCAATGGTTTGTTCAAGTAGATAATAATGGGTGTGCATTCATATAGAACTAAAAAAACAAGATTTTGTTTTATATTTACAAAAATTTGCAGCCCTGGGCCTGCAGAGATGGCTAAGTAGTTAGAAGCAGTTTTTGTTCTTGCAGAGGACTTGGATTGGATTCCTGGCACCTACCTGGCAGTTCACAGCTGTCTGTAGCTCCAGTTTTAATTTTTTCTGTCCTTTATGGATTTCAGGCACACATGAGGGGAACATACATACATACATACATAAATACATACATACATACATGCAGGCAAAATCCATATGCATATGAAATAAAATTGAATCGCAGCTTTATGAAAAGAACATGCTAAAGTATATTTAATTTATTAGATAACACTAGCCATTAGAACCCAGGTCAGAGTTAACCATTCTTTTTCTGTACCTGAAACTAAATTGCAAAGACCTGTTACTAAGAAATCTGTGAGAGTGGACTCAGTGAACAGGGAAGAGATGGAGAAAGATCATTTTCTTTTTCTCTTTTGCAGTTTATTGTTTGTATGTTTTGATTATCATATTATGTGCATACAGCATTCATTCTAGTACTTGAAAAGCAGAAAATAGAAAAGAACAAAACACACAAGTGCCTTGTCTTTAGAAGGAAGCTTTGACATTTGTGAAGACTATTCAAGAAGGTACCTCTTGCCTTAGGAAGTCACTTACTGCCCTTGGTTCATACTGTTTGTCCTTTCAAACAGATTATTATCTGTTACAAGGAGAGGGCCCATTGTTTCTCCTGGCCATCCAGCTAGGGCTAGCTTACACCCTAAATAACCACACAGAAACTGTATTAATTAAAACACTGCTTGCCCATTACCTCTATCTTTTTATTGGCTAACTCTTACATATCAGTTTAACCCATTTCCAATTAATCTGTGTATTAGCATGTGCCAGTAGCTTACCAGAGATTCTAACCAGTGTCCATCTCAGACAGAGGATCCATGACTTCTCTCTCTCTGCCTTTCTTCCTTCCAGCGTTCAGTTCTGTCTTCTCTGCCTACCTAAGTTCTGCCCTATCAGGCCCAAAGCAGTTTCTTTATTCATTAACCAATGAAAGCAACACATGAATAGAAGAACCTCCTATACCAGTATCTGTGGTCCTTCTTGCCTTTCCTATCCCAAGTAACAGTGATTTTTGCCTTTGTCAAATGTCTTTTCATGTTTTCAAATGTTTTTTCATGTCTCTTGTATCCTCCACTATACTTTTAGAATAGGGTAATGATATTAAGAAATCCAGGATTGTGAGACTTACCTTGGGATCATTAAGAATGTCTCCAGCTTTCATCTCAGGCACAAATGAGTTGGCATCAATGAAAAACTAGGATGTTTTAGGTAATGACACTTGGATAGCTACATGATGCAATCTCCAGAGTGAAGGGTTCATGAGACCTTTGGCATCTATCTACCAGCATGTGTTATAAGACATTAAGATAAAAGATCAAATAGTGACAATTTAGAAATTAGGTGGTCATGTTTCAGAATAGCTGATTATAAAGTTAGTTGTTGGCTTAATTTTTCTGCTTTTATTCTTTGAGATTCAATTGGGTTAGGTATTTGAATTTGAAAAGTTGGTATGTTATACCATTTATTGTGGGCAACAGTTTTCAATGAGAGGGGACATATAGCAGAGCTAGAATATTTAAGAGTGTCTGACTCACCATCTTAAGTTCCACACAAAGAAACCTATTTCTGCAGGGATTAATGTTTAACCTCTCAGAGAAAGTAGTAATTGTCTAGCAAGAAGTGTAGCTTCAGTTACTACATTGTCCCAAATATACCTAGCTCTGAGAGTACCTGGAGTCTGCTCCAGCCTTGAACTTCACCTCAGTCGACCTCAGTCAACCTAGTTGCCAGAAGTTAGCTTTCCTATAGATTAGCCATCTCCAACTACTTCAAGAAAATAACTATTAAGATTGAGGCAAGAGCCCAAAGCAACTAGACTTCCCTAAAGATTGGATAATAAGAATGAAGGAGAGGATATCGTTAAGATAAGTGTGGAGAATGTTTAAGATAAGGAACATCTCAGGGTTGCTGTTTCCTCCTCCAGTTTCCTGGTAAATGGTTTAGGCAGAGTGGAAACTAAACATGTATGTGTATCAAGACCACAATACCGTGAGCCGGGTGCGAGCTGATGCTTGTAGATGTACTAACTTTCATTTTTAGATGATCTGTTAAGATGTGCAAACTAGACAAAGTATTCAGGACAGCACTCTGGTCATACGGCTAGCCTTGTGAATACCCCAGAGCAGTTCAAGGGGTGACCCACCTCTCAAAAGCCATATTTTCTTAGAGTTGAGTTGCTTCTTAATACTAGTGATCAGTAATAATTGTTGAAGGTGATCTCTCAGAGTCTTCTGGCAGCCTATAGTAACACAGTACTGGTTCTGCAGGTAAAAAGAAATAACTTGCATTGAAAAAGAAAATACAACAAACATTTCAATTGCCCTTGGGTTTGGGAAGAGTTGGTATTTAAAGAAATCCTCCTATGCTTGTTATCTGAGTCTCTATGTCCTGGAATAGACTCAAAAGGAATTTTTATTGCTTCAGGTTTGACTGAGTTAAACTGCACTCCGAGGCAGCCACTCTCAATCCATGAGGTGTCACCTGATGGTGAACATATTCGTTCACACACTTATGGTGTTGGCCATATTATCATTCTAAAAGCTGGGCAATTGCTTTCGTCAATTTCCAGGGGTTGGGGACACAGAGATGGCTCAGTCGTTAAGTGTGTTTGTTTCAAAAGCATGAGTAAGTGGGTTCAAATCCCCAACATCCATGAGAGAAAGTGAGACACGGCAGTGGATGCTTATAACCTGAGCACTGTGAGAGCCAAAGACAGAGGGATCAATTGGGCCACCACCCCAACTCCAGGTTCAGTGAGAGATCGTGTCTCTAGGGAGTAGGATGGAGAAGAATAGAGTAGGATGTGCAGTGTTATTCTGGCCCCTCCCATGCACACATATGCTCACATCTGCACACATCCATGCACTTATACCACACACCCCCACTTATACACACGGCCACACAAATACTAGGTATTAGTTTGGAACTGTTCTCAGCTGATGATTATTCAAATGACTCACAGACATCAGTCCTTAAATTTCCACTTCAAGAGATGGAATGGAAACATGTAAAGAACAAAAAGCCCAATTCAGAGAAATCCAGACTGTTTTCTTTCACAGGCAGGACCTAGGTTTAAAGTTTATATGTGTGTGTATGCATGTGTATGTAAGAGGAGTGTGCTTGTTGGTTTCTGGCTGCCCAGCTAGCTTAGTCCCGAAATAATCACACACAGAAACTGTATTAATTAAATCACTGATTGGGCCATTAGCTCTAACCTCTTATTGGCTAATTCTTACGTATTAATTTAACCCATTTCTACTAATTTGTGTATGACCACATGGCTGTGGCTTACCGGCTAAAGTTCCGGCATCTGTCTCCAGCTGGGCTATATGGCATCTCCCTCACTCCACCCTTCTTTCTCCCAGGATATAGCCTAGCTTTCCCTGACTAGTTCTGTTCTTCCATGCCATAGGCTCAAAGCCGTTCTTTATTCACTAACCAGTAAAAGCAACACACAGAGAAGGACCTCCCATACCATATATATCCGTGTATGTGGCACAGGAAGGGGAATGAGGGGTGAGGAAGGAATCTTAAGAGGTGGAGTAAGGGCAATATAGAACACACATGATAAAACAGAAATCAGTTGGGAGGAATGGGTAACTCATTGATTCTTTGCATGAGATCCCAAGTTTAATCCCTAGAACCCATGTTAAAATGCTGGGTACAGTAGCAAATGTCTGTCATCTCAGCTTGTGGAAGGCAGAGACTGGTGAGTACCTGGGACACACTGGACAGCTATCTAACCCAACTGGTGACCTCCTGGTCAAAGGAGAACCCTGTCTCAAAGGAGAAGGATTTATTTCTGAGGATGGCACTGGACTTTATCCTCTGCCTTTCACATGAACCTGCATCTGCACACACGTACCTACATGTGAATACCTTTCACATGAACCTGCACGTGCATGTTTGCATCTGTACACACGTACCTACATGTGAATACCTTTCACATGAACCTGCACGTGCATGTTTGCATCTGCACACACGTACCTACATGTGAATACCTTTCACATGAACCTGCACATGCATGTTTGCATCTGCACACACGTACCTACATGTGAATACCTTTGCACATACCCACTTAAATAAAAGAAAGAAGCAGACAATAACTAATCTAGAATGGTGCAGGAGAATTGTCTGTATTCTGTCAGTCATGTTTTAAATAAACGCTGATTGGCCAGGTAGGATGTATAGGTGGGAAAACCAGACAGGAAGTAGAGGTGGGGCAATGAGAACAGGAGTATTCTGGGAAGAAGGAAGCTCTTTCCCCAGTCCTGCCCAGACCACCAAAGAAGCAGGATGTGACCTGTCCCACTGAAAAAGGTACTGAGCCATTTGGATAACATAGATAAGAATAATTGGTTAATATAAGCTACAAGAGCTAATAAGAAGCCTGAGCTAATGGGCCAATCAGTTTATAATTAATGACGACTGTGTGAATGTCTTTGGGGCTGAACAGCTGCGGGAACGGAGCAAGACAGAAACCCTGACAAGCAGGCCCTCATGCTACACTAGAAGGAGGAGGGGACTCAACTAGTTGAAGCCAAAAGGCATAGCAGTGGGTTAGGAGGAGGGAAATGGGGAAAGGAAAAAGTACAAAGGCACATGTATGGAAATGCCATTTGTATGCTA
The DNA here is from genome assembly GCA_004026605.1 of Ondatra zibethicus. Lineage (NCBI taxonomy): Eukaryota > Metazoa > Chordata > Mammalia > Rodentia > Cricetidae > Ondatra > Ondatra zibethicus. Next base: position 18,805 of record PVIU01015447.1, read on the forward strand.
ATCTAAAACATTTTTTTTAAATGAGAAATAAAAACAATTCCATTTCAAGATTCCCCTTTTCTTTACTGGTGCTCTTATCAAGTGTGCTGTTTTCAATTTCTGTGCTGAAATAATGGCCTTAGGACCTAAGGGCACATTTGTCCATTAGAAATACCGCCTACCTAGGAAAACAATTGCTATGACTCTCAAAATAACAACAGTCCCCATTCTGTCCCAAAAGCAGGCTGGAGAATATAATTATACTCCTTCTAATTCTTAAAATGACTTTTATAAAGAAAAGGTCCCTCCCCCCCTTTTAAAATGTGTCAAACAGGACTTAATAGCCTGGTTTGTAAGTGACTGTGTTGGAGCTGAACCTTAAGCGTGAGTGACTTGAATGCTCTGTCTATTAAGCTTCACTGCACTTCTTGTGCTGAAATTAAGATTACAGATGTGGCAATATACCAGAAACACTGAAGAATTTCGCCCATCTCTTTTTATCTTTCCTCTTCCTCCTACCTAGTTTACATAAAAGAAAAAACAATTAGTTTTTATGGCAAGTGTTAATCAGTGGTTGACAAGGATCCAGTTGTTTAAGTTGATCCATGTCATTGTTTGATTGCCTTGAGCATCTACTACGAAACTGCATATAGCCCCAAACACAGCACAACTGACTTTTAACCCAATTAGGATCTACAACTTCAGAAGTGTTTCCATATGAGAAAAACAAAAGGTTTAGAACAGTGGTCTCATTCTTTTCCAGCTGTGTTCTGCAGCCACAGCTGGCCAGCTGTGAAACCCTGTCATTTTCACTTAATTTTGTTCCCTTGTTAGTTCAGTCCTCGACATTATTTGATCAGATCTTGTGCCAGATCATTTGTATTCATTTTGCAGTGTGCTTTTGCGGTGTCTCTTGATCACTTTCACATGCTAACACTGACTAACTCAGTTGGGATTTATTGAGGCA
>PVIU01015447.1:19850-48349 GCA_004026605.1 Ondatra zibethicus
TTTTTTTTTTTTTTTTTTTTTTTTTTTTTTTTTTTTTTTTTTTTTTTTTTTTTTTTTTTTTTTTTTTTTTTTTTTTTTTTTTTTTTTTTTTTTTTTTTGTCAAGAAGCTCAGTGCCCATGATTTGAAAGAATGGATCTTGGAGAACTAATTTTGGCACACAGTGGTGGGCTCTCATGGGAATGCTGAATTGCCTAACTTCTCTACACAAAAGCAATATAGTAGAAGAAACCATGACTAGAATAAAGCTGTTTAAGAAAGGTATGTGAGTTGATCAATTGATTGATGCTTGACAACCTAATACTGTAAATGCTACATTGCTTCAATTAGATTGGTAATATGAGATCATAAATTATTAATGATTCTATAAAGCTTAATGAATATAGATTTTTGTTCTTATTGAGATGCAATTTCTTAATCAATTTACTATACTAGGACTGGGTTTTCCTGAAAAGAACTAAAATATTATCCCCATCTCTTTCAGTCAATACTGAACATGGAATTTGAGTTGTGAAGACCTGTACCATTGATGTTGACTGTAACATGAGTAGGGTCTCTTGTCTGAGGCCGTTTGCCTCCTTCTTTCCCATTGAATTAGTTCAGATGGCTTCCGACTACAGCTTGTTTAATGTTTTCTGACTTTCAGGAAGGGTCACCAAATCTTCCCAAAGTTAAATTTCCTCGATAACAAGCACAGTATTGCGAAAGCCCAAAGTGAAGACCTTCAAGCCAGATCACTGAGTTTGTATTTTGAATTTCTCATTCTCTAGCTGTGAGGCTTGGTTTAAATCTTATTCAGTTGTCTGAATAAGTGCCTATCAAACGGGGCTCACAGTGACAATTGTTTCAATAGATTTTCTGTTAGGCTACAATGATCTGATGAGTGGGAAGAACTTAGGGCAGTTTTTGGTATATCGTTAATGATCAGTGGACACAGTGGCCAGCGGCTGTGATATTACTACTATATTTACTATTTGTGTAGCTACATTTTTTAAGATTTGTGCTCACTATTAATATTTTTCTTGAGATTTCCAATCATAAATTATAACATTCATTTTTGAAATCATAAGGGAAGGGAAAGAAGAGGGAGAGCGGGAGAGAATAGAAGTATTTAAACTAAGAAACAACTTAAATATCAAATAAATAACCAAAATAAATGGGTTATCAAAGCAAAGAAAGTAGAGCTGAAAAATGAAGTTGAGGGAGTCAGAATTTAGAGAAATCAATAGCTTTGTTTTCTTCATGGTTAGTTACAGCAACACTGTAAGGTACTAACCCATGTTAGCACTCAGGTACTGAGCAATCATCCGGTTTGTAACTGTGGTATTATTTGGACAGGTCAGGTTTCTGTTCTCACAATGAGTGTGGTGGGATTCAATTAACGTTAATAAAGGTAAGGTTGCAGGGTTTATTTGCCCTAAGAATTGGCAGAAGGGAGGGTATATTTAAGTAGCCTAGAGGACATCTTTATTGAACATAAAAAGCTAAAATGGCTCTCAGCTCAACTCTGGACCTAGAGACAGTTCTTGCAGTCTCTGAGAATAGCCATTGCACACCCACAACATGAACCCAGAGTCAAAATAATCTAAGAAAAAGACTACATTCTTCAGAGCTGAGGAATTTAAAAAAGCCAATCAAAACATAAAATATGCAGCAAAATAAAAGAATGAAGGGCTCTAAGGCAAGCAATAAAAGATAATAAAGATGAAATCAGTACATAGGACAGATAAAGAGTATGAATAGGTATTTTTACCATGAATTTTAAAAAAACCAGTGAACTGAATGAATTTTATAATAATGTCATTGAAAAGAGATGTAAGGACTTTGACTAAGATAGATAATAGAGAGAAATTGGAAATGAAGATAAATATAAAAGAATGTAAAAGTGAATGGATAGTAATTACAGGGAGTAATTTTAGCTGGGGAGATGACACAATTGGGGGATCACTTGCCTTCTAACGATGATCATCTGTTTGCTCTCAGAATCCACATAAAATAGTAGGGTGTGGTGGTGCATGCTTCTGATAATAGCACTGGAGAGACACATGGATCCTTGGAGCTCACTGGCCATGTAAAGATCCTGCTGATGTAGAGGGCCTTGTTTCCCTGGTGTCCTCCATCCCCTCTGGCTCTTAAACTTTTCGGCTTCCTCTTCCACTTTGTTCTCTCAGCTCTGAGGGGGAAGGATTTGATAGAGACTTCTCTGATAATTACCGAGCAAGGCACTGATCTGTGCATATACCTGAATGTCATTAGGAGCCATTTTATTGCTATTTTCTTTTAATAGAACAGTAGTATTTGGTTTCCCCCTAGGTCTCTGAGCTACCTCTTTTCAGGTTCTTGATCACCCAACCAGTGTCAAGCACAGATTCCATCTCATGGGGTGAGCCTTAAGTCGAATCCTATATTATCTGGTTCTTCCCACAAGTTTGTGCAACCACTGAACTAGCACATCTTAGAGGCAGATAGAAGAGTTCATAGTGGGTTGGTGTTTCCATTTCTCCTTTGGCAGTGTGCAGAGTACATCCGTTTACCAAGAGCCCTAGTCAGTAGGGACTACTCTAGGTAGGCAACAGCTCAACATCTTCACGTTCCATGAGTTATGTAGGTGTTGTCTGTCAGCCTGTGGAGAGCAAGTTAGAGCCTTGGCAACAGCCTGAGTTGTGTGAGAGTTCCCATGGGACTCCTTTGGCTAACAACTCCATTAGATGGAACCAACTCCCAGTGCTGGAAACTTCATTTGGTGACAAGATATGTCCACTTGGGGATCAGTCTTCTTCATTGTTTGGCAATATCATTTATAATGCTTCCACATGTGTGTATATTTTAGAAAGCTTCTACTGTGTTAGCTTTCTCTCCTTCTCTTTGAGGGGCTCTTAATTTTCAGCTGTCTCTCCTCATATTCCTTCCCTCATTCCCTCTTCTTTCCTCCTTCCCACTTGATCCTCCTGTTCCAGTCCCTGACACCACCCACCCATACCTATCTATTCTCTTACCCTTTCCCCTACTAGTCCCTTACTCTATACCTAACTTCTGTGTTCCTATGGATTATAGTTTGATTACCATTGGTTCAATAGCTAATATTCACATATAAGTGAATATATACCATATTTGTCTATCTTGATCTGGGTTACCTCATTCAGGATGATTTTTTTGTTGTTCCATTCATTTGTCTGCAAATTTCATGGTTTCATGTTTTGCTAACAGCTGAGTAGTACTCCATTGTGTAAATGTACCACATCTTCTTTATCCATTTATCTGTTGAAGGACATCTAGGTTGTTTCAGGCTTTTATAAATAGAGCAGCAATGAGTGTGACGGAGCAAGTGTCCTTGTCATAGGATGAACTGCCTGGGTATATGCCTGGGGTGGTATAGATGAATCTTAAGGAAAATTGATTCCAAATTTACTAGGGAATACTGATTTTCATTGTGGCTGCACAATTTGCTCTCCCACCAGCAACTGACAAGTGTTCCTCTTAGTCCACATAGTCACCAGCATGAGCTGCCACTTGTGCTATTGGTTTTAGCCATTCTGACACATATAATATAAAATCTCAATGTAGTTTTGATCTGCATTTTTCTGTTGACTAAGGATGCTTAACATTTCTATAAGTATGTCTCAGTTGTTTGAATTTCCGTTTTTTTGAGAATTCTATGTTTAAATCTATAACACATTTTCATTGGGTTTTTTCTTTTCTTGATATCTAGTTTTTTGAGTTCTTTACATATTTTGGATATCAACTTTTTTATTGGATGTGTAGTTGATCAAAATTCTTTTCCCATTTTGTAGATTGCCCTGTTGTCTGAATGATGGTGTCCTTTGTCAGTCAGATGAGTTTTAGTTTTATGTGTCCCATTTATTGTTAATCTTAGTGCCTGTGCTAGCGGTGTCCTGTTCAGAAAGTCTTTTCCTGTGCCAATGAGGTCAAGACTATTCCATTCTTTATCTTCTATTAGGGTCAGTGTATCTGAGATCATTTACGTTGAGGTCTTTCAAGCACCTGAACTTGAGTTTTGTGCAGGGTAATCAGTATGGATCTATTTGGAGTCTTTTACACTCAGCCACCCAGAGTGACCAGCACCATTTGTTGAAGACTTTTGTCTTTGTTCCAGTGTGTATTTCTGGTTTATTTATCAAAAATCAGATTTTGATATGGGTACGTATTTATGTCTTGGTCTTCAATTTGATTTCACTGGTCAGTATCTTGTTTTTTTGTCCATACCACACTGTTTTATTGCTACAGCTCTGTAGTACAACTTGAAATTAAGAATAGTGATACCTTCAGCAGTTCTTTTATTCAGAATTGTTTTAGTTGTCATTGTGTGTGTGTGTGTGTGTGTGTGTGTGTGTGTGTGTGTGTGTGTGTATCTGTGTCTGCCTTGCTAATTATTAAGACTTTGTGGTTAGTGCTGTAAGTATTTGTGGAATGACTATTGGCCTCAGAGAGAAAATGCAGGTTCATACAAATTAGAAAGTACAGGATTTAGATATTCACAACTCTGAAGATAGGTTAGTTATCAAAGTTTTAACTTAACAATACCCTGTTTTGTTGATGTTTTACCTGCTGGTATGTCTGAGCACCGGCAATGTGCATGGTGGGCAGGAAAGGGCATTGGATCTCCTAGAACTAGAGATAATGCATGATCGTGAGCTCTCGTGTGGGTACAGGGAATGGGATCTGAGTTTTCTAGAAAAAAAGCACTGATCCATATCTCCAGCCCCCTTGACTTTCATTGCCCTTTGAGTTCAATGTATTCTCACGATGATTGGAATGCTCTTGCCAGTGAGAAAAGGAACTCATACCAGTTCCAGTTTTTCTCCGCTCGGAAGGGTGGTCTCCTTGCTGTCTGTAGATAGCTTCATTATTCCAAGTGGTTAAAATGTATTTTATTTGCTGAACTTCCCAGGAATGCCAGAAGAAATATTTCATTTACATCAAAAATTTGCATAATGAGGCTATAATTTTGTAACTTTTATAGATTTGTAAGACAAAAACATGCTACAGTAATATAGATCTCATTTTTAGAGATTACAATCATGTGTAAACCTATTTGTGAGTTTCCCTAGGGATTAAAAAAATACCTGATATACATTACATTTATATGTTATTTAGCCTTTACAGGAAATAAAAAAAATGGATTTATTTTCAGAGAGAATTCAGCTAACACACCAAAGTCTACTGAGGCCAATTATTCTAACTCTGTAGGGCAATAATATAATTCAATAAGATGTAGTTATTCATATATATTTGCCATAGCTCTAGAAATTTCTACTGAATAGTTGTCTGCTCTTTTGCTCACATTTTTCTTCTGTCCATTTAAACAGTCTCAGATCACATGCAAAATTAACGAGAGAACAAATGTTTCAATGCAAAAACGAGGGAGATATATATATGTATATATATATATTTCTAATCAATATATCTCATTCTCTCTACAGAATTTCCTCTCTCTATATAGTCCAGTCTCTCTCTTCCCTACACATTTGAGTTTACAATTACCCCTTTCAAGGTCTACTTAACCTACACATCCTGGAAAAAGCACTGAGTCTTTATTTTGAATGTGTGTTACTTAGACTGTCATATGGGTTAGCACTCATGTCTTCTGATTTATAATTAGTACAGCAACTAAAGCAAAGGCAAAACTACATATGAGTGTTAGAATATACACTCATATAATTTATAGGTTTTTTTGCAAGTGTTAAGGTTTGTCTATGAAATGTTTTCTAAAAGCTTACTGAAGCCTTAGTCCCCAGTGAAGCATTGTTCAGAGATAGGACCTTTGGTAAATGAATGGATGATATGAGTGTTGACTCTTTCAGTTGGTTAATCTGTTGATGAGGCTATAATTCTAGCTGTTATTGGGAAGGAATGAAAACTTGGTATATCGTTGCATACTTGCATGGCTCCAGGGATTGACCTAACTGGACCAGTGAGAGAATGGCAAAAGGTTAGACATATATATATATATGAAAAATGTGGGATCAGATGGTCTTGTCTTTGTGATGAAGAAGCCTCAGTACCCTGGAAGCTAGCTGTGTTTATTACATGGGCACACAGCTGAATGAGGAAGCAGAGCTGTTGTATATGGATAAACAAGGAGAAGGGTTATTATGTCTAGTTGAACAAGGAGGTAGGTTGAGGTAACTTTAGTGTGAGCAGTATCTGTAGGAGATCAGTCTTCAGACAATGACATCTGCAGAAGAAAGCTATCGTGGACATTTTCTGCACACACTCTTATCTTTCACACATGGACTAGAGGAAGGCTTTATCATTTCTCGGAGCCCTACCCAGGAAAGGCGTTTGCATTCTGTTGGCAGAGGTTTCTGTCCCACCTGATTTTGTGTCATACAGTCCCAAGAAACACATAGAGGTCTACATTAAGTATAAACTGATTGGCCCATTAGCTCAGGCTTCTTATTAACTCTTATAACTTATATTAGCCCATAATTCTTGTCTGTGTTAGCCATGTGGCTTGGCTCCTTTTTCGGCGAGGCAGTCACATCTTGCTTGCTCTGTGTTTGGCTTCCTCTCTGTCTGGGTGATGACTGCAGACTGAAGCTTTCTTCTTCCCACAATTCTCGTTGTCATGCCTCTACTTCCTGCCTGGTCGCTATTGCCCTGCCTATACTGTCTGCCTGGCTACTGGCCCATCAGCATTCTATTAAAAATAATACAAGTGACAGGGTACTGACCATTGTCCCACAACAGCATTCTCAGGGGTCTGAGGAGCTGGGGTCCTTGACATGGACAAATTCACATCCATAATAATACAAGGACAAGGGTCTGTGTGGGGGATGTATATTCTTTCTATTCCAGCCATTTCCTCTGTCTCAGCCCCCCTCTCCTCTCTACTTCCCTCCTGTCTGCCATAAGAGCAGCACTTCTTCTCCAACACATCCCCAACAAACCCCCACAATGCTCTGTCTCATTTAAGGCTTAGTACAATGGAGTCAGATGATCATGAAATTTACCCTCTGAAACCTCAAATAATATTTACTCCATTTATTCCCACAAGCATTTTTGTCATAATGGAAAGGTGACACTGGAGCAAAAGATACTCATCATAAATACCTGGAAAACCTCCAGAGGCACAGAATTGAAATCAGCCCTGTGTACCATTCTGATTTGCATGGCTGGTTAGAATCTGCCCATGAAAATTAATTTCCAACCTATCATTTGAGCCATCAGAGTGTTTTTGTAACAGCAATCTTTTCCTCTCTAGAAGCTTCCCCTTTTATCCCATGGGCAGCTGTGATTTCTAGAAAACAATAGCCACAGTGAAAATCTGTCCCCCTCTCTGTTATCCCAATCATCAGTGATCTTTCTGGGATGCTACTGAACAGAAAAATGTCAGCTCCCCTTCAAGTTCAGAGTTGGCCTCTGAATTTGCACTCATGATCTCAGGGGTGAATCATTTCTCTAGTTTTCAAGATTATGCTTACTATCAAAATATGAACAAAGATACAAAGAGTTTTTTAATTTTTAAAAATGTATTTTAACAATTTTTTACATCCTTGCTAACATATAGAGGTCAGAGGACAACTTGCAGGAGTCAATTCTCTCCTTTCATTGTTTGAGTCCAGGAGATCAAAACCAAGTTGTCAGGCACTGCAATTTCTCTATGCCACCTTGCCAGCCCACACAAAGGTATTTTAATAGCTGTAGATGTCATTGTGATAAGGGCCATAGGATCCAGGGGAATCTACTACACTAGAAGTAAGGGTTTATGGGAAACCTCTTTCAATAGGATAAAGATGCTATAGTGAGGTTTTGCTATTTGTGGCATTTCCTGTTACTAAGCACAGGTAGAGTTGGAGTGTTTGATGGAAGGACACCATGGTCAGAAGCATCCACCAAGAAAGAGATTCTATCTCACTCTCCATTCCAAAAGTTTAGTGAGTGAAGGATGAGTCATTGGTACATCTGCTATTAGCAAAAATGAAGCACATAAATGAAGCTGGACCCATTGGAGGCTCAGACTCTCATGGCACTAATGTCTTACCTTAGGTTCACACCTATAGGCTGGATTAACTATTACCTGGAAAAATACCATATTGCTTTCATTTTTGTAATTTTTGAAATAGACAAAGTTCTCACTCTGTGAGTTTACTATACATAGGGAGAGTTCCCTTCTATGCATTTTTTAATTCAGTAGCTTTTTAATTTCTGTGAAATGTGGTTTTCTATTTTAATTTTTTCCTTTTTATTTTATATGTGTGGATCTTTGCCTGTCTGTATGTCTGTGCACCACATGTGTGCAGTGCCCATGAAGGCCAGAAGAGGGCATAGAATCCTTAGGGACTGGAGGTACAGCTATTGTTGACATGTAGGTGCTGGGAATGGAAACCTTGTTCTCTGAAAGAGTAGCCCGTGTTCTTAATTACTGAACAGTATTTCAAACCCATAAATTCCTATTTTATTCAATGATTTGTGATTTGTGTCATTGTTTTGAGGCCTAAATTGTAGGAGTGAATACAAGATAAATCCTGTTTTTCCTTTTCCCTTTTCTTTTCTGTTTGTTTGCTTGTTTCCTTCCTTCCTTCCTTCCTTCCTTCCTTCTTTCTTTCTTTCTTTCTTTCTTTCTTTCTTTCTTTCTTTCTTTCTTTCTTTCTTTCTTTCTTTCCTTTTTATACATTCTCATCTGTCAATGTGTAAGACATTAATTGTTTGGCATTGTAATGTTTCTGAGACATGACTGTGTGGTGCTGGCCCCTGCTTCAATTGATAGAAATTTTTTTGGAAAAATTATTGGCGTCCACACACATACACATATATACACACACACGTACATATATATACATATATATATATATTTGAAGATTGTGACATTGAAATACTTTTGTTTTGTCTTTTCTTTTGTTGTTTAAGGTGCTTACATTTTAAACTAAAGTTCAAGCACATACACTTGGTCCTCCATCTCCCTTTCGCTTTTCCTTTCACGTCCCCCTTTCACTTCTCCATCCCTCTGTCCTCTTCATTTCGTCTCACTCCCCAATTCATGAAGCACCCGCCACATCCCAGGTGAGAAGCACTACCGAAAAACTCATCTCTTTCTTATTCAAACTATTTCTTTTACTTTTTGAGATTATAGTATTATGGAATCATTTCCTTCCTCTTTCCTTCTTCCAAATCTTCCCAATGACCCTGCCTTGCTCTCTTTAAAATCCATGATCCCTTCTTTTCAATATTCATATATATCTATATATGCCTAATCCTAAATAGAACCTGCTCAGTCTGTATAATGTTAGTTGCATGTATGTTGTCAGGGATGAAAACTTTGGTTTTGGATACCCAATTACTGTGCTATTCCTTGGGGAAGGCTATTTCTCCCACTCTCAGGGGACAAGTGTAGTTTTCACACCCTCCTCAAGAAAACTTCTCTTCATGACAGACAGACACATTACAAAACACCACATCCATTCAACATGCAGAGCTGTGGAGCTCAGTCCCAGTGGATACATCTACAAGACACTCCAGGACCTAAGCTACTGAGAACATTGAAAAAGAGGGACAGAAAGACTTTAAGAGGCAGAGGACCAGAGTTTGCAGTGACGTTGTGTCCACTAGGAAGGGTCAGAAGCCACACCCATAAAGTCATAGCAATGTGATTTTCCAAATGTGAGATGTGACAATGTGGATGAAAAAGACCACGAGGTCTCAGCTCTCCTCAAAGAACCCATGTCTCATTTGTGCTTATGTCTTGTTACTATCTGCTGTAGTTTTTATTGATTTTTATTGAGCTCTACATTTTTCTTTGATCCCCTCTTTGCCTCCCTGCTCCCCTTCAACCCTCTCCCAAGGTCCCCATGCTACCAATTCATTCAGGAGATCTTGTCCTTTTCTACTTTCTACTTCCCAAAGTAAGTCTCTCTTAGCATCCTCATTGTTGTCTAGGTTCTCTGGGATTGTGATTTGTGGGCTGGTTTTCTTTGCTTTATGTTTAAAAACCACTTATGAGTGAATACATGTGATAATTGTCTTTCTGTGTCTGGGTTACCTCACTCAAAATGATGTTTTCTAGCTCCATCCATTTGCCTTCAAAATTCAAGATGTTAATTTTTTCTGCTGTGTAGTGCGCCATTGTGTAAATGTGCTGTATTTATCATTGATTACTCAGTACAATTAAGCATGAGTTATGTTTTGTTTCCTCCTCTGCACTCTTTATCTTGGTCCTGATTAAGGGTCCTTAGTTTCTCTGCTTCTCAGAACCCCACACCATCATTGTGACTTACTATCTTGTTCCTTTACTCTTTTCTTCCCTAAAAGGGTACATGTTCTCGATCATTCCAGAAGATTAATGTGTGAACTGACCTGATGAGTTACTATGCCCTTCACTATAATCTCAACTCTCTCCATATATCTTAACCTTAAGCCTTTTAAGATTGTTATATTTTAGTTTTTAAGTGTGCAAGTTTTCCCTGACTGTATATATGTACCCCATGTATGTGCCTGGTTTATTAGAGGGTGGAAGTTGGTGGCAGATCCTGTGGAACTGGAATTACAGAGTGTTGTTAACCACCATGTGTACGCTGTGAACTGAATCTGGGTCCTATACAAGAGCAGCCAGTGCTCTTAATCATTGCATCAACATCTCTCTAGTTCCAGGGCTAAACTTTTATAATCTAGTCACATCTACTATAATTTACCATGGGAAATGCTATTCAGTTGCATTTGCTTATTTTTAGAATTTAATTTCCTTTCCACTACACCATGTGACACAGTATGGTAGACATGTTCACGGGGCTTTTGTGTTTTACTTTTGTCTGAGCATTTGTACATTTTCTGTGAGCAGAAGGTAGGCTGTGATAACGATTTTAATTCAGTCTTTCTTTATGGTAACCATAGTAATATTTACTCTGAAAAGGACTCTAATTGGGACATTTTATTGAGCTGTAAACTCTTGGGATAAACACTAATAAACCAGTGAGCTTTGTAATAGGGATAATAATAATGGTTTATTTGTATCTTCTCATTTCATATGGTCTTTTCATTTTTCATTCCTGAAGGAATTCCCTGAAGTGGTCTTTGTTGCTCTACTTATTCCCACATAGATTTTATGATGATATGTCTTAATTCTATACATCTGCCTACCTTTTTCATTAAGTCATTGTATATCTAGCTCTGTGGAAAAAGAAGAAACGTTTGTTACATATCAAGCCTCTCATTGGGTAATAATTTTATTTGAAGTTTTAGCAAGTCAATGAATTATTAGTCATAAAAATTTGCCTATTTGAGCCTCTCATATGTTGTTCTTGTTGGCTAACTAACAACCTTTCATAGAAATGCTCAGGTTTATAATCACATTATTTCATATTACTCTGCTAGTATTTGTTGTCTCTGAAGGAGAAAAATGAAAATTACAGATTGGGAAAACATCATGGACAAAATTATGTGCTACAGAACACCTGCCAATATCCACTGTGCATTAAGTCAAGTAAATTTATTTTTATTCCTTCCTTGTATCTCTGCAACCTCCCAAAAAACATCTCACACTTCATGAAGTTTGACCATATGCAAGTTTACCGTGGTGAAATGTCTATTCTCCCTGTCATCTGACTACTTTAGTGTGTAGAAGTCTCATTTTAAATGTTGATTGGAGCTCTGTACTTCACAAATATTTTCTTCCACTTCTGAGAAGAAAATATTTGAATGTATAAACTGTTTCAAAGTTAGCCTTTGCTACTGCGTGTGTGCGTGGGCTTGTGCACACACATACACAGAGAGTTTTAAATCATTAAAAATTACATTTATATGGTAATCTAAATTTCTTTTTAACAAGTATTTAAGTTTTCAAGTAACAAAACAATCCTCAATTCCTGAGTTCCCTTTGTTCTTCCCTGCTTAGAAATTCTCTGATGAAGTGCATGACCATCCATGCCTGTGGGAACAGTGTGAGAAGGAAAAGAGGCACATTGTCTTATGAAAACCTGAGAGTCAAGTTCTTCAGCCACGGTTCTCTGTCTCCTCTAACTTCAAGAATATCTGTGTCCTTTGGGTGGCTACTTGCCTTGTTGACTTTTCTCTATTCCAATGATCTGAATTGTCTGCTGAGCTAGGGTCCAGTGGTCTTTGTTGCTCTACTTATTCCCACATAGGTTGATAGATGTTTTAGCAGTGCTAATTCTTCAGGTCCATGAGCATAGGCTGTCTTTTACTTTATTTGTGTCATCTTTAATTTCTTTCATCAGCCTTAATATTTTTCATTATATAGATCTTTTACCCCCTTAGTCAAACTTATTCATACTTACTTTATACTTTTTGATATATCATACAAAGAAGTCTTCTCAATTTCTTATGAACTGATGATTGTTAGGGTGAAGAAATGCTTCATATTTCTGCATATTGGTTTTTGTACCCTATAGCTTTACTGAGATTATGGGTTTTCATGGTGTTTTTGACAATTTTTGCATAGGAGATTACATCATTATTTTCTTTAAAATATAAATGTCCTTTAAAATTTTATTTGATTGAAAAATTAATAAATAAAACAAAAAGAATAAACAAATAAAAAGCCAGGCAGTGGTGATGCACGTCTTTAATCCCAGCACTCAGGAGGCAAAGGTGGGCAAATCTCTGTGAGTTCAAGGTCAGCCTGGTCTACAAGAGCTAGTTCCAGGACAGGCTCCAAAGCTAAAGAGAAACCCTGTCTTGAAAATCAAAAAGAGAGACAGAGAGAGAGAGAGAGAGAGAGAAAAAAAAATTTTGTCTGATTATTCTTAAAAGTACCTCTAGGACTATATTAATTAGGACTAGTGATAGTACCCACTCTTAGTCTTTTATTTAATTGTACTTCTTAGACAGTTAGATCTGGGATTTTCATACATAACCTTTATTGTGTTGGAATATTTTGCTAAAGACTCTTTAAAATTTGTATTCATTTTAAAAAGATATTATGTTGATACTTTCATACAATGTGATCATATTTTCCCTGCCCCAATGCCTCCCAGATCCTTTCTTACATCCATGTTATTCAACTTCATGTTCTTTCTTTCTCTTAAAAAAATTAAAGGCAAAATCAGACAGAAACAGAAAATATATCAAATATGGAGTACAATTTGTGTTAGAGAACTGCTACCATGTATGGGGACTGACACAGAGTGTGGCTGATAGATCAAGTGTCACCCCGTTGAAGAAAATGGATTTCTCCCGTCAGGTATCTACTACAAATAGCTTTTTGACTTGGGGTGGGAATTTTCACCCACTTCCCCTTATCTGAGTTTGGATTTTGTCTGACTTGAACTTATATAGGTCTTGTGGGTACTGTCACAGCCTCTGTGAATTTATATATGCACCAGCCCTGTTGTTTCTGCAAACTACAATTTCCTTGACATCATTAGTTACCCCTGCCTCTTAGTGTCCTTCCATCTCTCTCTTCTTCCAGATAGTTCCTTGAGGACTGAGGAGAGGGGTATGATTATGCTTCAAAGTCTCTCACTCACTGCACATTGTCTGGTTGTAGTTAACTATGTTAATTACCATCTACTACAAGAATTAGCTTCTCTGAGAAAGGTTGAATGATGCCCTAGTCTATAGGTATGGCGATACGTTATTAGGAGTTACTTTACTGCTATGTTCATTTAGCAGAATTATAACAGTATTTTCCCCCGTGGAGTTCATGATTTAACAGTTTCATGTTCTCGGCCTAATTAACAGTGTTGGGTATGGTTTTCATGTCATGGAGCTGACCTTAAGCCCAATCAAAAGCAGTTGGTTATTCTCATAACATTGGTGCCATTATTGTACCAGTGGGCATATCTGATATGTCACTTAAGTAGCTGATGGCATTTATAGCTGTGTGAGGTTAATGATTAATTTCTCCTTCAGTAGCATATAGGCCCTACTAGCACTGTAAGCATTAGTCAGTAGGACAGAAACTTCCAGTTGAGTAGAAGCCCAAATTCACATGGCATCTTCAACAATATGATCTTACTCTCAAGTTGTAGAGGGTAACTGATAGCACTAGCCAGTAATGTTTGTGAGGTGGTCTATGGGACTCCTTTTACCAACATCTCAAAAAGAAGTAATTCATTCTTAGTGCTTGGGGTTTTTATTTGGCAGCATCTGATGACTAGTTGGGACATTGTCTCCCCAGTTTATATGGTATAAATCTATTAAAATTTGTTTTGTCTATATATATATTTTAAGAAACTTCTAGAGTAGTAGGCTTCTGTCAGGTTTTCAAAAGGCTCTTAGTATTATTTATTCCTCTCAAAATACCCTCCTCTATTCTGCCCTCCCCATCCCCCACTCCTTTTGGTCCTGCTATTCTAATTTCCCCCTTTTATTACTTTTTAACACTTTAATCAATCCTCCCTTCCTTAGAAGATGCCCCCCTTACTCTGGTCACTTAATAGCTACTTAACCTCTATGGATTTTAAAAAATGGGATTTTTAAAAACATCATGAATGGGTGTTGAGCTTTGTTAAATATTTTTTCTGTATTATTGAGAAGTAAGTAGATGAACAGACATTTTTAGAAATCATTGAATTTACATATCAGAGGAGACTAGTCATTCATAGGTGCTTTGGAAAGTTGTATACACTGGTTCTGAGAAAGCTCAAGGGGAACTCTGTTAATGAGTTGACTTCCAACAATTCTAGTGTATTGTAATGCCTCCATTTCACTTATGTTTGAGGGGATGAAAGTTCTCATAACGTTTTATGTTTCTGTTTCACAAACTATTTAATATAGATAATTTGCACTAGATAATTTTAGCACCTGCCAATTGTCCATTTCCTAAGTCACTTCTGCAGTCAGACTCCTAGAATATAGTGAACAGCTTAAAGATACCCAATTAGTGGAGATGGAGTACACAGAGGTCAATCAGAAGTGTTGTCACACTGTCTTAGGTACTTTACTGTCACTGTGTTGAGATACCATGACCAAGAAGAAAGAGCTTGTTGGAATAGATTCATGGGGAGTATGGCAGCAGGCAGGTGGGCATAATGCGGTGCAGTAGCTGAAAGTTTACACCTTGAAATAACATCCATGAAGCAGAAAGAGAAATTTAACTGGGAATGGCCTAGGCTTTTAAAATCTCAAAGCCACCCCCACTGATACATCTCCTCAAACAAGGCCACATCTCGGAATCTTTCCCAAACAGTTCAATCAATTGGGGACCACACATTCAAATATATGACCTTATATGGGACATTCTCATTGAAATCACTGTGTACATAAGGATGAAGAACTAATGAAATTTTTATAAGACAATGTGAATAAAATAAAAATTGATAAATGTGGGCTATTGCTAGAAGTAAAAAAAACCTGATTTTGGTATTTCTATGAATCAACAAAAGTCTGAGAATGTCTAAGACAAAAAAAAAAAAACAAAGAGCAAGAGGACTCTTACTGTTTAGACATTAAGTTTGATTTAATTCAAATACTAGAGTACAGTTAAGGTGTCAAATGACTAAGGGAACAGACAAGAGAGTGCCAGAACATACCCATAAATATGTAAAATTAGATGCATGAAAAGATTTGCATTGTAGGTCACTGAGAAGAATAGACTATATTAAATTTATGCTGATAACCTATCTACAGACCTATGAAAAGTAAAGGTTAAAGGTATTCCCAATAGCACCTTATATAGAAAAAATAAATTTCAAGTAGATTAAAGACATAAATATAAAGTCAGAAATAAAAGCCCTTAGAATAAAACATAAAAACAAGTATTTTTTACTTTGGATTCAGGAAAGATTTCTTATGTAACACTCAAAACCTACAAACCAAAACCAACTCCATAGTTGCCTTCTGACTCTACATATGTACTATGAACATACTTAACCCCAGTAATACATTTACATTAATAATAAGTAACATGTTTTAAGATGACATAACCTACCCCTTGGATGAAGTAGTTGCAAACCTTAACCCGTGAATAATTAGTGGCAGAATATTTAAAGAAACCTTTATCTAATATAAGAAAATAGGATGAGGCAGTTTATAGATAATACAGTAAAGGTTAAAATAGAAAAGGAATTTGAGAGTGAGGTATCAATTATTTTTCTCTTTTGCAAGAAAATATTTAAAATCAGATTTGTTCACTAAATGTTGTCTAAGACATATAGCAATTAGAAACCTTTCAATGTAGGGGTAGATACTATCTGTGAGTGCTAGAGGCTTAGAGCAGCTGGTAAGTCAATGTCTTTAGGAATGTTCACTCAGATGTTTTATAATTGCATTAAGGTCTCAAATGTATGGGACTTGGCATAGCAGCCATGTTTTAATATTCAACCATTTTTTGATGGTTTGTGCTTCTAAATACTGAATTTCCAGCTTGGTCTTTATGTTTTTTCCACTGCTGTCCTGTGATAAGAGACAATGACCTCTTCATAAGCTGTCATGTAGCCTTCAAATCTTTCAAAGGAACGTTGATGACCTTTAGCTTCCCATATTTGCATATCGAGCATCAGTACAACTTAGTGTTAATGAGCTACATCAACAGTGTCTGTATGCATTGGTCTCCTTCCTTTTCCAAAGCCAGAGCATAAATGAGGGGTAGTTCCCTTATGTACATCATTTTCTCAACCACCATTGGAAGTTTAAACAACTGGACTGTTATATTGGGCTATGGACTCTGTACTCCACATACCATGAAATTATTGTTACATTTTAGACCCAGAACAATCTGGTCTCAAAATCTCATTTAACTCCTTGCCTTTTTTCGAATTCACAAGTTACCAACTGTTGGGTTGTTGGGCAGAAGATGGGTTTCAGGTTATGAGACATTTATTAGAGGATCACATCTGTGAATGATGAAAGAACAATGAGCAGACTGGAGAGGAATGGAACTGTCCTGTCATTTGATAGTCTGGACCAAGCCAACAAAGACTAACCACTTCGCCTTTGGCACAAGTAGTCAAACTATAGCAATGGTACTCAGTTCATGTGTTCTGTGCAGACTGCTCAGGAAGAGGAGGGCTTCAAGTCAAAGCATGATGTACATCTTAAAGGTATCACCAGATGGGAGCTGTCAATTAATTGTACTTCTTAGAGTTTTAAGATAAGTTCCTTTTGAAAAAGAATTGGAGTGCTAAGTTTTGTTGACTGCTATTATATAGTTCTGTGAAGGCATAAGTCATAAAACAATCCCACACCAGTTTGGAATTGTGATTAATAAAATGGTTATTTATTTAAAGGGAAAAAACTTACAGATCACCGTCCCAGACAACAGCCCTCTGCACAATCAGGAATGAAGTCTAATAGCCGGAAGCCGGAAGCAAGAGAGCGAGCACACAGCTACCACTGCTTTTTAAAACAAAAGAGACCACGGCCCAGTGGGCTGGTATCTTAAAGGCTATTGGCTGAAGGAGAGGAAGGAGCTCCTGCAGCAGTTCTGATGGTGGATGCTTTAATGCTCTATTCTAGACTTGCAGTGTGGGCTATCTATCTTCTTAAATTATAGGTAGCCAACTATTTTTGACCTCTCCAAATTTAATTTTTATGGTGTATCAATATAATACCAGGATGTACTCATATTAGTAACATCTAGAGTAGCCCCTAATGCAAATAATTCAAATGTCTAACAAGAGTTGTATGGCTTTGTGTGGCTTATATTATGTTCTTGTTATTACAATTTATACTATGTAGCACCAATGATTTGTGTGCCATGTACCTATTGTTCCCTTCAAGATCAATGAATCCCATGTAGCAATATAGCATTGATGGGGTAAAGCCATTTGTAAATGACTTCCTCATTCAAATTAAATTTATAAGTGTATGGAAAAAACCAAATGCATGGGTAATTGTGGAAAACTATATTGACAGGGAAAACAAGAAGGAATTAAGATTAGGAAAGGGAGTAGAGATACTCAACTATTTTGGCACTTGTTTTTCATATCACCAAAGTATGAGATACATGTAATAAATACAAAAACTGATAGTTTTTCCTATTATAACAGAAAAATACCTGGAAAGGGAGATTCATGATAAATGTGCAATTGATGGCAGGGGTAGGAGTTATTGACATGGTCTGTTGAGGCTGATCTTCCTTTGCTAAGAGACCTGCAGTTTCTTAGATGTTTAACAGCTAAGCATAGAGGGTTTCAAATGGGCCCTGAATGAAACAGACATAAAGTTCCTGGAAAACAAGCTGGAAACCCTGTCTGCTTTTACTGACCTTGAAGTTCAGATGTCTGGTGGGTGGCAGTGGTGGTGTGGGGGAGCTGAGCCTCCCTGGCATACACTAAAGCTTAAGGAGTCTGTAGTAAGAGATCTAGTGAGATCTCAAGGGTTGGGAACCCAGCCAATATGAAAAGATGTCACCTTGCTGTCATATTCAGCACAGATTGCTCTTTTGTGTATATATTCAGGATCCTGGTCCATTTATAAAACAGGCTTGTTGCTGTCCTGCCACTGAGTTTTACTTTATCCATTTTGCATACTGACTGTCTCTTAGCTGTCTGGCTTGAATACATTTTCTCACAGTCTGCAGTTGGTCTCTGTACTCTGTTCATAGTTTTCCTTTGTTGTAATGAAACTTCAGTCTCATTTAATCACATTTGCCCCAGTGGAAGGTCATTTATAGGCTCTTTAATTCCAGATAGCCAGCAGACATGTATAAAAGCCCTCACCAGGTATTTGAAAACTACCAAATGGAGATAGTAATGAGGTGTCACATCACACTGTACAAAAAAGAAATGAAAGCTGATTTTTGATGAGGTTGTGGGACAAAAAAAGGGGCCCTGTGTACCAAGTAGAAGCTAGCACATCTACTATGGAAAACTATAAGGAGGTTCCTGAAACAGCTAAAGCCACAATTACCACATCATCAGAAATCCCATTTCTGAGTCTCTGTCAAAAAGAAATGAAATCAGCATGCTAAGAAACATCTGAAAATTTTCAGTCATTTCAGCCGTGACAATAACTAAGAAATAAAATCAAACTAAGTGCCCATCAGTGGGTGAAAAGATAAGAAAATACACACCGGACTGCCATCTAGCTTTAAGACAGAAGGAAATTCTGGGATTTGATATGACACAGATGGATGGAATAAGGCAGACAAAGATAGACAGAATAAGACAGAAAACGTGAATCTCAAGGCCTCATCTTTTGTGGAATATAAAACAAAGCCATGTGGCCAGAGTAGAGAGATGTTCACTAGAGCATAGGTGATGGGTTGAATGGGGGAAATGTTTGTTCAAGAGACAGAAAGTTTTCAGGGCTGACCATTGGTATTTAATAACTAATCAGTATGGTCTTCCCTGGGCTTGAGCAGGTTATATTTATGTATTTAGGGACACACGCACACACACACATACACACGTATATACATGTATGCAACAAAATTAATGAAAGAAAAAGGATATGATTTTGAAAGAGAGCAAGGGTTGGTAAATGGGAGAGTTTGGAGGGAGGAAATTAAAGGGGGAATATTATAACTATATTATAATTTCAAATACTAAAAATGATTTTTTTAAATTGTAGAAGTTTAAGTTAGATGGGAAGAATCCATTTGTTGAGTTGTATCGATTCTGCACGACTGTTGACAATATTGTATTGTGTATCAACATTGCCATTTTTCTTGGCACTTTATAAGCTCAGTTGTAACTGTTTAAGTTGAAATAAAGACAAAGAAGTGAGTTGCTGCTCTTTCATTTCTTTTTCTAGAAATTATGGTTACTCTGTTGTGGCCAGCCTTCACCTGGTGTTAGAGGGACAGGTGCCATGAATATGTGCTCAGCCTAGTTAACTGGACAGAGAATGAAGCTTACAACAGGAGCATAGTTATTCTTCATGCTTTTGTAGTTTTAAATATCTCAAAACAGAAGAGTGTTTGGAAACCAAACCTGAAAAGCTTTAAATTCTTCTTTTCTTATATTCACATACCGAACGAATAGTACTGACTTACATGCCTTTTGTAGATTTAAGGTTTACTAAAATAATGTGATGGGGCCAGGGAGATGGCTCAGTGGGTAAGTGCACTCACTGTTACACCTGATAACTTGAGTTGGATCCTGGGAACCCACATAGTAGAGGAAGAGAACTGACTCCTGAAAGTTGTCCTGTGACCTCTACAGGTGTTGTGACATGTAAACACACACACACACACTAAATGTAATTAAAAATTTGAAAAAATTATGACTTTAAAAAATGTCATGCTATGTCATCATTATCCATGGCAGAGTCTCAACACTTATTTGTCAATGGTGTAGTAAAGAAAAGTAACCCAGTATCTTTCATTTGCCCAATTTCTTCTTCTAAGTACCCAGCTGCTGCTTGGTGGACCTGGAGTGTTTCCCAAAAAAGGGGGGGCATTATGGTAGATGCCTGGTCCTCAGCTTGATACTGTTGAGATGTGATAGAGACTTCAGGAAGTAGAGACACATGGCAGGCATATGGATCTATCTATCTATCTATCTATCTATCTATCTATCTATCTATCTATCTATCTATCTATCTATCTACTCAAAAGGAATTCTGAGTCTCTAACTCTTTCTTTCATATTTGCTTTCTGGACACGAAACAAACAACAGTTTTGATCTGCCACACACTACTGCCAAGGTGTTACCTTACACAACACACCACTGCTAACAAGTTAAGATTAAAGTCTCTAAAACGATGGGCACAAGTGGATGTGTTTTGTTTTGCTTTTTTTTTTTTGATAAGTCGGTTGTCTCAGGTATTGGTTATAGTTATGGGAGGGATGCAGATTCCCTGTCTGTGTTTCAAGCATATTCTAATGGGATAGCAAGTGAACATTAGTACCATGTGTTTTGAAAGACCCCAACTAACAGCGACCATGCTGCCATTCTTCTGTCTGTCTGGGACTAAGTCAGAAACTCTTTTGATATCTAAGTTTCTTACATCTGCCTCTTTCTGCTGCGGGAGCTCCTTCCGCTATTTCAGCCAATAGCCTTTGAGATACCAGCCCACTGGGGTATGGTCTCTTTCACTTTAAAAAGCAGCAGCAGCCCACCTCTTGCGCTCTTGCTTCAGACTCCTTTCCTGGTAGAGGGCTGTTGTCTAGGATGCTGTTCTGAAAGTTTTTCCCCCTCAAATAAATAACCCTTTTAATAGTAATTCCAAACTGGTGTGGGATTGTTTCACGCATTCTCTTTCAACCTTACAGAATTTCCACTTAGTCATGCCCCAATGCCACTGTCAAGGTGATGGTTTTTTTCTATTAGTGTTCATGAGTAGTGTCTTGCCATCAAGTGTGTTGTGTTGTAGATGATAGGTGCTTCACTGGACCATAAAATCTGGAACTCAGTTCTCTTATCTACTTGGATTTTGTGCTCATTTAATGAGCTATCTTCTTTCCTTGCTACCATTATTAGGTTCTAGTAACTACTATTTTACATTCTATTTGATTAAACTTTTAGCCTCTTTACCTATAAGCATAAAATGTTTATCTTTCTGTCCATTTTTTGTTTTTACTTAATATGATGTTCTTTGGCTTCTTTCACGTTTTCAAGAGTAAGAGGGTTTTCCTTTGATGGCAAATAATATTTCCCTGTGTGGGTGTGTGAATTTAAACATACACTCGTATATATTCAGTTTTTATGATATAAATAATTCCATTGGGCAAGGAAAAGAAGGCAGTATTCTGCCTCCTCTTAATTGTTTGTTCATTTTCTACCTATGTCAATATCCTTTAGTAAATTATAAATGTCCAAAGTCTAGTTCTGGGATTGAGCATGTACTGGAGAGCTACCTGAGTTCCCAGTACTCTACACACCACATACTACATCCTACATACCACACCTCCACTGATATGCAGCTTGCAGTACACTTTTGTAAGTGGTAAGAGCATCTCTGAATATATTGGGTTTTCTACACAGAGCTGAACATGCATTGATTTTTTATTGGCTCACAGTTTTTTTCACTATAATATTAATCCAGAGGTCAGGAGATCTCTTTATCTTATTGATCTGCATCTCTGGTCCTCAAGCAAGAGCTTCAGCTGAATTTTTTTGACTGACTTTTTTAGGTTTTCAAATGGCTCCTTGATGTCCTTGCTTCTACTAAGATGAGACCTTTTTTTTCAACTCCTAACATGGAAAACCTACTAACTTGTTCTCCTTTGTCTATAGTGAAAAGATACTGAGATTTGGCAGTAAAGAAAGGACCACTTGGGAGTTTTGTGAAGAAGGACCTTATCAACTTCAAGGACCTTATCAACTGCCTGGGTTCTGTGGAAATAGCAGAGAGCTATGCCCAAATTCTTTTCTTTCAGTTTTAAAAGACAATTGAAACTACAGGAAAAAATTGTCAAGGGAGCTGTAATAAGGCTGACCAGTTCTCCCCACTAATCCTTTCTCCCTGGGAGGTGAAAGAAACTGCAAACATGGAGGAGAGAAAAGTTCAGCAACAAATGTCAGATGGTGAGGGAACTCTCTATCCTGGCCCTTCTCATTTGTTGGTCAACATAGGAGAATTTGGGGTGTTGGGGAGACAGTAGAAAAGGACATCCTCAAGGAGGGGATCTCTAAGCCACAATGGTGCACAGAGACTAGAAATGCTGGCACTGTGTGAGTGTTGGAATGAAGGGTTTGGAGACTTCCCATCAACTTCTCATAGTACAGTGGCTTCTTCACTACTAATTATATAGATGTTCTACTTTCATTTCTATATCTGGGATAAGTGATTCTGACAGATATCAACTTAGGAGAAGTTTAGTTTGAATCTTCACCCTTTTGGGAAAGTCTAGGCAGGAACCTCAAACAGCTAGTTATATCCCATTCACAGTCAATGGCAGAGAGGAATAAATGCAAGGAGTCTTTATACATCTTGTTTGCTTGCCTATGTTCAGCTTGGTTTTAATACTCTTCTACAGTTCAGGAATACCAGCCTGGGGAGTGGTGCTAGTACCCACTTTAGGCTTGTCTTTCCATGTCAACTAACTTAATAAATAAAATTCCCAGAGACTTGACTACATGTCTATATTGGATATATCTGATCTGATATGGATAATCCTTTATTAAGAATCTTTCCTAGTGATTCTGGGTTGTGCCAAGTTGACAATTAAGCATAACCATCTCATTGAGCTGAGAGCTTTTATTTTCACAACAGGTTGATTGGATGACCATGGGCAGCTTGATCTACCCCAAGGTTGTGACGATGACATGTTTACACTCCAGGATACTTGCAGTTTGATATAAAATATGTATAAGTTGGGCTGGATAGATGGATCAGTGGTTAAAAGCACTGACTGCTCTTCCAGAGGACCCAGTCCTCAAGATGAGAAAAGAACTAAACAATTAAAACCAAAACAAAGACGGTGAGTGAATTAATTCTCTGTTTGGAAGGATCTGACATCTGCCACACGTCGTTTATCCTAAACTCACTAGGTAATTAAGAGTGTCAATTTTCTTTAAGCAAGTAAAAGCAAGTAAAGAGTATACTTTTTGTAACTTTATGTCATAAAGAACTTGTGACCTTGAGTCACGTACCTGCTTTTTTTCTTTTTTTTTTCTCATAGAAGCTAGAGGAAGGACTCATGCCACCAAACATGTGCATTTCCACCAAACATGTGCATTTCAGCAGAGGGCTCACAAGACCTTGAGGAATGCTCTCCTGTGTTGTAAAACCTGTAACATCCTGAAACATTTATAAATACAATTGCAAATTTATTGAGGAAAATATTTTAAGAAAAAGAAGAGAGAGTTAAGCTTTTTATTTTTCATTTTTATTTGTTCTTATATATCATAACTATTCTAACAACATTTAAATTGGCTCAGGTTTAAGCCTTTTGATGGACAGCTTTGAACTGCTCTGTTTCTGAGCTGATCAGTTCACTCCTCCTTGTAGTTCCCCTGTTCCCAGAAAGTGACCAAAATGTGGCTGACCTTAATGTTGGTACCCAATTGGTATACCATGCAAAATAGCTTAGAACTCCAGTAATCCTTCTGCATCAGATACCAGAATAGCCAACACCATAGGCATTTGTCACTGTGCCTGGCAGATTTCAGGTTATTGAGCACCAACCATTGGCGGTAGAAAAGAGGAAAAGAAGAATAATCATCAGAGTGACTTCAGCTTTATTTCTTAGGATCACTGCCTTTGACTCGTTTTACCTGGAAGTTGGACACAAAGGACTGGGAGATAGATATAAGGTTCAAATCAAAGTTGTAATCAGGTGACCTTTCACCCATTCTGCATAGAAGTACCTGATATGTTTTAGGCCTCTGATCCAGGTGGACCTTGGTTCCCAGCAGGTGCAGCCTTGCTTGCCTCTGGGCCATTCCTATATATTTTTTATGCTACAGTATACAAATGGTTGAAAAATACTGGGCTATATTGTCCTCGTTTCCCGAGATGTATTGTTATTTAGTAAGCCGATCTTGCAGAGTTCAACTGTTGCTGCAGTCCCTCTTCTAGTCTGAATGCACACAGGATGAGCGTCCATTCTATTTCGATGGGGCTTTGCTAAGGCAAGTGCAGTTTCATGGAGAGTGAAGAGGTGTTTATACGATGTAGAAGATAAGAATTGTCATAGATTTCAGGAAATTTATGAACTATCCAAGGTGATAATTTAGAGACTCCAACTTTCGGGGAGGTGATCTAATCGGTATTTTTCAATATCACATCAAATTAGCAGACACGGGCAGGGCCTCCTGCTTATCCCTTACAATAGAGTGTGGAATGGTGGCTGGAGATTTTGCTTGTCTTGTGGTGGCTTTGTGTGTCTGAAGCTGATATCATATTTATTGTTAGCATCTTGATTCCCTAAGCTCTCTTCTTTCATGTATCCTGGTCAATTGGCTGTGACAGAGTAAAGGAATTTTGTAGAGCTATCATCAATCCATGGAATGCCTCTTCAGATGATCAGGGTTAAATTGTTATTTTAGGACACATGGGGAAAAGCAAGTCCTGCTTTTCAGGTTTGGAAATGATGAGTACTCTCACTATTGTCATTTTAATTTATTCCTTCCTTGTGACCACTTACTCCTCCATTTAACAGCTTTGTCATAGATGCCTCAAGTAGCAGAGCCTGTTGTAGACAGTTAGAATGAGATGACCAACCATAGAAGGTCTTTGCTTTCCAGGGGCAAGAGGCCTGTAATGATTCTCTCTCTCTCTCTCTCTCTCTCTCTCTCTCTCTCTCTCTCTCTCTCTCTCTGTGTGTGTGTGTGTGTGTGTATGTTTGTGCATGTGTTCTCATGCATACCAAGTGTGTGCAGGTACCAGTGGAGGACAGAGAAGGGCATCAGATCCCCTGAAGTTATAAGCCACTTAAAATGGGCACTGGGAAGCAATCCTGGATCCTCTGTAAGAACACAGAAGTCTTAAGGGCTGAGCCAAAATAAAACCTACACATGATCAAGTAATCAAGTCAACCAACACTGCAGCATGGAGGGAGGAGGGGCGCAAGAACTACCGCCCATAGCTGAGGGACTGAGTTCATGACTTTTGGGAGATTAATTGCCAGTTTTCATCGAGGATGTGGCCTCAGGTAAGTAAACCATGCTCCACTGGATGTTTCCCTACCCATGAGTATATAGGCAGCATAAAGTAGACTTGGTGGGTTATTTTTAAAAGGGGGAACTTGAAATTGAGGGGTTATTTTAGGGAGGTTTATGACCTGGGAGGTGAATATGATCCAATACATTGAAATTATCAATGACTTAAGAAAATAATTTTTTAAAAGACAGGCAAACTGATATAATGCAACAAGAAGATAGGTATAAGATTACTACAGGTGACAGTGATTAGTACTGCTGACTGTTAGAAAAAAATCAGAAGCCTGATGCTATTTTTTTTCTTTACCTGAACAGCTGTACTTTTATTCTACTTTGTCCTGTGAGTTCAAGGTCTTGGAGTTCTGGGAGGGGGTAGAGGATGGTTAATATCTTTGGAAATTAGAAAATTCAGGTTTTTTTCTTCTCTCTTCCCTCATTAGTCATATAGTTTGAACAAGTGATCCAGTGAGTCCTTTTGAGGGAGAACATGCCAGTTATTTGCATAAAGAGATAATCCCTTTAGCCATATATAAAATGCCAGGCTCAGATTTTATCATCCCCCGTTTTGTCTGGAGCACTGTTGTAATTAAATCTAATTAGGTAGATTTATGGTTCAGAACACTAATAGTCATGAATAAATACATGTCCCCTGAAGCTATTTGCTCAATTTACTCTTTATGTCTTTTAACTTACTTCAATTATACATATTCTGCTTAATCCTTCTCTCTTTTATTTATTTGGCTAAAGTGGGAATGAATGCTGCATTTGAAGGCCAGTAGAGTTTCCCCTTGGTGACCTCCATCTACCACTTGCTTGGAACGAAGGACTTGTCTTCAATGATCAGATGACCAATTGAAAAAGAAAATAGTCATAGTTTTTTTTTTTCCAAAACTGGTAGTGGGGTAAAATAGGTATAAGAAGTTAGTATAGTGGTGATGGTGATACTGGAGAAGTTGAAGGGGATGGAATAGGGGTAGATTTGATCAAAATGCATTGTATGCATACATGAAATTCTCAATAAAAATGGATAATCAATTGGTTAAATTAGAATTGGATTTAGATTTAAAAATGTAGTAAAGATGAAAGAAATAGAAATGGGCAATCAATATGGAGGATGCAAAGCTATAACCTTAGCACTTGGGAGGCTGAGGCAAGTGAGGCAATGATTGCTAATTTAAGGTCAGCCTTGGGTGGGTAGATGGTTCAGCTGTGAGGAGAGAGCATGGGCTGCTCTTGCAGAGGGCCTGAGTTCTCACATCATTGCTATGTTGGGTGGATGCTTCGCTGACATTGATGAAAAGACTGGACTGTAGTGATGGGCGGGAGGGTAAAGCACCCACCGCGAAAGTGCAAAGACCTGAGTTCAGATCTCCAGGACGTTTGAAAGGCTGGGTGTGGCCAGCACGTCTGCAATCCTAAGCCTTTTATGGCGAGAAGGGAGGCAATGGCAGGGGGCAAAGACTGTCTCAAACAAGGTGGAAGACAAAGACTGAGCCTGAGGTTATCCTCTGACTTACATGCATGACAGACAGACAGACAGACAGACAGACAGACAGACAGACAGAGACACAGAGACACACACGTACTCATGAATGCATGTACACACACACATGCAGAGAGAGAGAGAGCGAGATAGACACACACACACACACACACACACACACACACAGAGAGAGAGAGAGAGAGAGAGAGAGAGAGAGAGAGAGAGAGAGAGAGAGAGAGAATTTCAAAAGAAGACCAATAATATTTTGAGAAGTTCTGGGTTTCTGGGTCGCTTGATAGGAAGGCACACAAGGCATTCACTCACTCCCTGACTCACCGTGCAGAATCTCTCACTGCTAACATCCCTGATGCAACCACATGTTTATTCCTGTCAACCTAAAAGGTAAGTCCAGGTATGGGGAACATAAACCAAAATGAAGATTACCAACAGAAGGATACATTCCAGCTGCTTAGAGCTTATTCCTGTTTGAGGAATGACAAATAAGAGGATATATCAAGCTGATGCTGGTTGTTACCTTGGTGGTAGACTGGTGAAGCACACTGACCATGGTCAGGCACTGGTTATACACTCTTACCTAGAATGTAGTGAGAAGGAGAAGGGCTTAAAAACATGCATTTATGTAATGGGAGACTGCCCATTCATTTCCCAGCTGCCCAGACCCAAATAATATCACAGAAACTATATTAATTACAATACTGCTGATCAATAGCTTAGATATATTCCTTGCTAACTCATATATCTTAAATTAACCCATTTCTATTAATCTGTGTGAGCAGTTGAAGATATGCCTGCATGTCCCCACCACTCTACATTTTTACAAAGTTTGCTGTTGTTAGTGCTGTGGGTTTGGCCATTTCAAGACATTTAATAGACCATCATGCGGCTTTAAGGCACATGCCTGAATGGTTTATGGTGTTGAGCCACCTTCCACAGACTTGTTTGCTCTTTGTGTATCTTCTTTGGTAAAGAGGGTCTGATAAAGTCTTTGGTCCAATTTTCAACCTGGTCATTTGTCATACTGTTATTTTAGTGTGTGATGAGTATGTCTGAATGTGTGCATATATATCTATGTATATGCACAAGCATATAAAGCTTGAGTTGAATCTTGGGTGTTATTCCTCAGGAAAATATCCACCTTATTTTTTTTTTCTGGAGGCAGAGTCTCTCACTGGTCGGGGATTTAAAGATTTGGCTAGTCTGGCTCACAGTGAGTCCCAGGGATCCTCCTGTCTTTCTTTCTCATTTCTGGGATGGCAAGCATCTCGTACCACCCTTGACTTTTTAACATAGGCTCTAAAGAATGACCCTGGATCCTCATGTTTGCATGGCAAGCACCTAAGTTGCTGACCCATCTCCCCACTCTGATAGCCTCTTTAAAAATGCCAGATTAATGCATAGCTTTAATTTGAACTAGGAATGAATTTATCAAGGCAACATAATGATCAATGATATTATATTAATATTGCTTATGAAAAAATTCAGTTACTTCTCCCTTGATTGCAAACAGCAGAGTGATCAAGTCTTTACAACTGCAATAGGTATCTCACTAACAAAATGATTGTTGCTGTTTAATTGCTTAATAGAAAAT
>PVIU01015448.1:0-31778 GCA_004026605.1 Ondatra zibethicus
CCATCAAAATGTATTCTATTGATACTTACTGTGTCGCTGAGTCATTGAATGAAAAGTAAATAAGTATATATGAGTTATAGTTCTATTTTTCTCTAGGAGCAATCATGCGATGTGAGAAAAATGCCTATCACATAATAGGCATTCAATTATGCCTGTTAAATTAATGAGCTAAAAATAGGAAGAGTCAAATCATTTCTCAGTAATGATAAACTGTTAACTGTTGAAACTATAATATCATGTTAAACATCATACGTGTTTATAATCTTGAATACTAAACTACTTTTTATCAGTCCGTTTGACAGGAGGCAGTGAAGATTTAGGTTAAATTATTTTGCTAAAGTCAACCAAACTAGGGAGGACAAGATTAAATCTTGGATCTGTTAGACTTGGACACCAAATTTACATACTTTGAGGAAGTGTCTTATAAAGGGTAGTTTTCTGAAGACAAGATCTCCTGAGTAAATTGGGAGCATGGGGATCTTGGGAGAGGTTTGAAGGGGGAGGGGAGATAGGAAGGGGAGCAGAGGAAAATGTAGAGCTCAATAAACATCAAAAAATATAGTTTTCTGGTTTTTTTTTTAAAGGTCTCTGCTCTGTTTTACAAAATGCTTTTTATTCCATAGTGCCCACATGTATAATCAACCCATCACACTTCTTTTTCTTTTGTGACAACCTGGTCTCACCAAATGTGTTCTCCGTATCATTTCCAGAAAGGTGCCTTTCTGTCTTTGTATTTGTCTAGTCTCCCAGAATTTTAGCCAAAATAAGCACAATGTAATGAAACTAATTTTTGGCTTCCTCAAATTCATATGTTGAAGGTAGAACCCTTACTGAAGTGGAATTGAGGAGAGCAGACTTGGATGATGACCAGGTTTTCATGAGATCACGAGAAGATTGCCTTTATGAGAAGATTCCAGAAGCTTGTTTATTTATTTTTTTTACTGTGAGAGGCTGAAGCAAAATCACTTATAAGCTAGGATGAGAACCCTTCCCAGAACTCAGTCTTCTGGCAAATATGGCTACTCAGACACATTGCCTTTAGACCTGTGAGAAAAAAAATAAAAACTTTGGATTTGAGCCATTTGATTTATGCATCTTCATTAAGGAAGCAAAGTAGACTAGTGCACTATTAAATGGGATGAGACACTCCATGTTCATATAGATCCTGTCGGCATATAGCTCATCATATTTGAAAAGCATTTAGAAATTAGTCAAACAGTCCCAAATACCATTCTCCGTTACTTATTTATTCAGACAGTAATATTGTATAGTGTATGTGCTTCGTGGGTCAAGAATTTCTCAACAGAAAAGAGAACTCCTGTGCAGGTCCTCCTTTGTGGTAGGTAGTAGAGATGGAGGACAATGACATTCAGCTTTACTGATTTTGAGTTTACTGCTCTTTTACAACCTTAAGCGAAGGTATCTGTCCACCCACACACAAGGCAATGGCTTGAGGGAAACATGAGCAGAGATGTGCACAACACGCACACTGGAGTTACACACACTCATCTACTACTTTCTGCCCTTATGAGGGGAAGTTTTAAAGTTTCTGTGTCTGTTTCCTTACTTGGGATATGAGATTCTAGGCAATTCACCCTCTTTAGGAGCCCACATCTCATCTGGAAGTGTATAACTGTCCTTCCCATGAAATTCTCTACCTATCATATATTTGTCTGTCTGTCTATCGCTCCATAAATCCATACTAAAACCTTCACTTAATAAACTTCAGCTTCATTTCAAAGAATAGGAAAAAAATGGGATAATACGTGCTGTGAGGATTAAATGAGTCAATTCACAGAAAACACTTAAAATGATCTGGTACCTAGATAACACCATGTGAATATTAGGAATAATCAATATTACATTTATGGTACATTTCTAAAAGCTGTGTATTATTAAGTCCTTAGTGCTAAAAGTCAGGAAATCACTAAATGGTTTCATCTTTTTTGCCTTTGTTTTGTTCTATGCTGAGAGTTCCATGCTGTATTTATCATCACCTATTTTATTATAACTCCACAGATTATTTCTGCATAACTCCTCTTCTGTTCAGGGTGAGAGATATTAGTAATCAATTACAACTTCCTCTAATCATCCTCATTATGAACTATGTGGCGAAAAGCAACTAATCTCTCCTTCAACCTTTGCCCTCTTTCTCTCTCTAGATACACTTTTTTATATTGCTTAATGTTTAATCATCATAAAATAAATCCTTCTCTCATTAAAAAACAAATTTGTCTCTAGAGATCGTTATTTACTAGTTTTCTACTAATGAAGCCAATCCTCTCACTGGCTTGCTTTACCCCTTCTCTTTGCTCTGTGGAATGTTTCCATAAAACTAAAATAATGTGTTCTTATTCTCATTCTTCACTTGAGCAATGTGTTTTCTTTGTGTTATCTACAGCAAGCTAAAGTTAGAATCTTTCTAATTTTGAGGCAGCCTTTTTTTTATGCGATTTTCACCCCAATCATTTTCTAAGTATGCAACGTAAGAAAATCTTGACAGAGATTGAATATGGTAGAAGTCTATTTCTGGCTTTAGTAGGTCTGGCTCAATGGAATTTTACTTTAGAAAACACTTGTCATATTAGAATGAGAAAAAGTGTGAGTCAAAATGCCCTGTTGATAAGTTTAACACATCTCAGCTTGTTCCTTCTTTGTGACTGCAAACACTGCCGAGAACACACTGGGCAGGCTTATAGTTGCTGGAGTGATCTGGCTGATTTTATTCAACCTGACCCTGATCTAGCTCAGTGATCTTTAAGACGGTTAGAGGTCCCTTTACTTTTTTGACAGCCATAAGACTGTAGGGAGGATTGAGAAAGTCCTGTAGATGTTGCCCATCAGGATATGCTATGGTATGCTGAGAAGAAGCCTTCAATGTCTGTGGCTCAACATAGTAAAGGCTTCTTTCTCATTTACAGTCATATCTTGGCATTGACCGCTAGGCCTGACATCCATGTACCTGCTAAACAATTCAGGTTGATGGAGTCTATGTCCTATGACTTGGTTATCTGGACTAGAGGCTAATACTTCGCTGCAACAAGAGAAGAAAGAGTCAGGGCCACTGGCATGGATATTTTCCTCATAGAGCCCAGTAGTGACACAGGAACTCCATGAGTACTATCTAAGCGAACAATCCTTCAGAATAAGAAAAGACAAAGGAATGCTCACCAAGCATCATTGGCTCTCTGCATGATCTAATGCACTTAGCAGAAGGATGGTTAAAGGAGGAATCCAATCTATGCCAGTCAACACTCAAAACAGAGGAGGGTCTAATGCTATGGAATGGAGAACAAGCATGTGTTCAGAGGCTGTTGTTGGCTATTCATGGAAGAGAGCCAGGAAGTAATCTTCATGTTTATAACAGTCATCCCAGGGAAATCCTGCAGACCTACTTAGAGTGCTCATTTTTGTCTTCCTTTAAATTATATTTATCTTCTTCAACTCTGCTAACTAAAAACTCATATCATTAGGGCAGCATTTCTGCCTTTACTAGCTGTATCTTCTGCAAGGTGGATATAATGACAGTTATTTCTTCAGGGGTCAAATAGAAATGGCTAACTGATGTAATGTTTTATGTCACACGTGGTAAGAACTCATTTCATTTGTCCTGTTATTGCCTGATGACACGCAGCTCTGGGTGTGCTCCTGGTGATTTCTCTTCACTGTGTCAGCATCCGAGTCTTAGAGGCATGACTGATGTTCTTTCTAGGTATGCCTTCAGAAACTCAGGAATTCACAAGTTCCCTTAGAGGCCTAGGAAGCAAGTTCCGTTTATAATAATGTGGGAACTAAGCTCAAGAGACTCCCAGTCTCTTACTCTTTTTCACACTGAGTTGTCATTATTCCAGAACTGAATCTGACTTAAGTATTGCTCCCTTCTCATGCCAGGAAGCTCCACTTCAACTTACCTGTACTTTGATTCAACCTGTAGTCTCCATCGTTTTATTACCTGTATCTACATTTTAATTTTTCTCTTTGATTTAAAAATTATAACATATTGGATTGGTTAGCTAAAATATTTATAAGTGGTGTATATCAACTGCTTCAAGAAAAGGTTTCCCTTAACGCATTAAAAACCAGTTTGGGGCACGAGATGGCTAAAGTGCTTGCAATGAATGCATGAGGAACTGTGAGCACCCACATTAAGCACCCACATCGAGATTCAAGCACAGTGGTACATGCCTATAATTCCCATGCAGGGGAGGCCGAAACAAGAAAATCCTGTGGGTGTGCTTACTAGCTAGTCATGCCAGCTAGCAAGCTCCAGATTCAATGAGAAGCCTTCTCTCAAAAAGTGAGATGAAAAGCAAATGAAGAAGATACCAAGCTTCATACTCTACCCACCACATATATGCACATAACTTTACACACACACACACATGTATACACATCTTATACACATCTACACACATATGCATAAAAATCAGTGTGATAAATCTCTACCCAAGAATTCAGCTGGTTATGTTATATCTACCTTTATCTAAATGCACATTTGTCATATGCCATGTTCATTATTCAAGGAAACCCAACTCCAGACTCAATGACCTTGATTCTTTCTTAAATGTCTTGCATCCACGCAGTAGCTAAAACTCAATCCAGTATCCAGGACACACTCCTCACTGATTGACATTATTATATAAATTATATAAATAAACAGACAGATAGATAAACAAATGCATATACACATAAAAGCTGTCTGTGTCTAGACATCTGAAGCTTATTTTTGAATAACCCATAGTAAAGAGATTCTGGTAGCTTTCCGAACTCCTGTGACCTGGCCTATGGCAAAGCCTGCCTGTTTTCTAGAGTTTGCCATTCAAATCTGGTAGAACCAACCAAGTTGGGTCCTAGATTGTGTCTGTGTACATCTTCTTTACATCATAAAACTCACAAGCTGGGCTGACCCCCAGGAAGTCATACAGCAGACCAGTTCCCAGTGTACCACTGGTTGGAAGTTGCCTTCATGAAAGTGCTAATCTGCTGATCACTTCATTATGTGGTTTGCTGATACTGGGTTAGCAGTGGAACACATCCAGAAATGCCTGTATATATTGCTTCTTTTGCCAGGCATTTCTAGAGGTAACATTAAAAAAAAAAAAAACAAAACTTTAAGCTAGATCTAGAATCCAGCCCAGCTGGGATCAGGCCCTGATACATGATCAATGAAGTCTGACTTTAAGGTGGAATTTTGAGTTTTCTGGTTTTCAGTTTTCTTGTCTATAAAATGGAAGTAATGATAAGAATAAAGTATGATAGCTGTAAAAATCAAAAAAGGCCTTTGTGAGTTGGTTTAGTGGGTAAATGATGCTTGTCACCAAGCCTGAAGACTGGAGTTTAAATCCCAGTACCAACAGAGACACAGCCATGGACACAAAAGAACAAATAAATGAATGAATGTAATTTAGAATCAATACAAATATAAAAATGCTAATAATTCACACTTACCAAGTCATGTGACAATAAACAATACAGCTTTGTTGTCAATTGCAATATTTGTTAGTAGAAATAAACACAGTATCTACCCATAGAATCCGATAGCATAGTATGTGTATATGCTTAACAATTACACCATATAAACATGACTTTTGGAATTAGGCACTATTAAATAGTGAGGGGTCTGAAGTTACTTTTATGGAGCTATGAAAGTAACACCAACCCAAGAAGCTGCTGGGTGGCACTGAAATAGACACATGTCCAGAAAATAGTCACTCTGAGGAACGTTTTGTTGAGTTGTGCCAACAAAAGACTCTGGTTCCTCTACTAACAAAGTTGAATCAATGCCAAATTCTTCAAAGAAATAAAATAAAGGTGCTGGTGTATATATATTTCACTTTAAGTAATTGACCCCTTGAGCATCAGTGTGTGATCATTCAATATAAGCTATCGAGGGAACTGAGTTATTGATTTCATGTAGGTTTCCAGTTTTTGTTCAATGTGTAGTGCATATAAATTTATACCACATTATCTGTGTATTTTAAGAAACATTCTTAAAACTACGGATTTGAAAAAGTTTTGAAGTAAGAAAAGTTAGTCTAGAGCTAACAAAATTAATCATTTATATGTGTTAAAACATGGCCAACAACACAAAATTATAGGTATAGGTGTCACTGGGTCGTTTCAATTTCTGTCATGTATTTTTATTCAATAATTGCTTGTGTTGCTTTGAATTCCATTTTAAGAGTTTCTCCTAACTTCACTCTTTCCCTTCACAAACCTCCCTTCACTTTTTCATTTCTCTGTCTCCAAAACAGATGCTCTGATACTCTAAGTGGAGAGGAAGAAACAGCAGGCATCTTGGCTTGGCTCATTGTGGGTTGCCTCCTTAGACTATGGTGCAGGTCAATAGTACTAACTTTCTCTATTTCTTCATGAAATTACAACTTAGTTTCATTCTTGCAAAAGAGTTTTGTTTTTGTTAATGGAAGTTTTTCACAAGCTACACCAAATACCCCACCCCCAAATCTAGAGGACAGAACTAAATTATGTATTTTAAAGCCCAGTGTGACAATTATGCTAATGTAATTAGGATTCATGAATATAGTATGCAAATCAAAGTTTCAAGAACTACACAAATAACTATTCTTAAGACAACGGTTTGGTTCTGAAATTCTTAGGACTACTGTGACATTAAGTCTTCAGCGGAATGTCATTGTTCAATGATAAAGCTGTGTTAAGTACTGAATTGCCAATACTCAAACAATTTGTATATTTTCATCTTGATGGTGACATATTTTATGTAAAGAAAAGAAAAATTTTATCAGTCTGCAAATGGGAGGGTTCAAACAATCTGTATGTGGAAAAAGGTTTTGATGCTGTATCTAACATGTGAAATGGTCTCTCTTCAATTGGAGCATAAAATGAAACATTTTAAGGAAGCAACTTAAGCAAATAAGTATTAATTTTTGCACTAATAGATATAGTAACAGAAAAGCTAGCATGAGCCACAAGAGGAATCTGAAATCCAGAGGTTATGTGGAGCCAATCAAAAGACCCAATGAGGAGCAAAATGACAGCGGATAGATTTTGTTCCTTCAGCTTTACCCTTCTGCCTTCCTGGACTCAACCACTGGCCTCCTCTGTTGGTGGTCACCAATTTGACCCTCTGTGGTCTAAATTTTCAGATACTTCCACAAGAACTTAATTTTGAAGGGAAAAATACAAACAAAGAGGCCTGAGTTGTTTCTGTTTGTGATTTTTTTCTATTTTATAATCACATATGAAACAAAAACTTGTTTTACTTCAGAAAAACAAGAAGTAGAGAAAAATAAAGAAGCTAAATACAATTACGTTACCATCACATACACCTTTGATGAGATTTAATATTCTGTGAATTTTTTTATTTTAAAGTACATTACACATAATTTATATATCAGTTTTTAAAACAAGACTGAACTGTATATATTTCCCCATGGTATCAAAAAACATGTTTAATATTAGCGAATACTGCCTTGATATTGGACAGCAGGCATGAGATAGAAACCGACAGACTGCTCAGAACTTTACATTCCCTGAAGGTAGAGACTAAAGAAATCAAGTGAAAAATTACCCTGTCCTCTATCCATCAAGGTAGAACATTCTTTCAGATATCTTGGTTTAAGAAAAATAGAGTGAAAGTGCTTCTTTCATTAGACTGGAGGTTTATATCAGAAGAGGTAGAATTTATATCAGTATTGCTCCATCCAATTATATAACAAAGATATGGATTTCACTTTGATAAAAATTATTGTTGATTATATTATCTTCTCAACTAAAAACTCTGATTGATGGCATTGGGTAGGGTTTGAATGAATTACTCTACATTAACTTAATTAAATAAATGAGTGTGTTGGCAGTGAGCTGATATTGATTCATTTCTGCCAGATGAGCTTTGGGTCACATACCTCTGCTGTTGCAATGAATCATTTTCAGGGTGACTCATACTCTGGCTAGGTGTCTGTACCTTTAACTACTGCCTGACCTTCTGGTGAGAAGAAAATGTCCCAAATGGGATTGTCCCTGTGAAGTAGCTACTCCTTGGCCCAGCTGTCCTGGAGATTCATGTCTATGAGCTGTAAGAAATATTTTACTTAAATTTGCTCTTTATTTTGCATGGATGGCCACCATGGCAGGGTTTCCTAACTGAAGATGAAGTTACAGAGCTTTAAACTGCCAGTGCCATTGTGGGTAGGGCTAGCAAATAGGGGTGTGGGATTGTTGGACTTTAGAGACTTTGTATTTCTTCTTGTGGGTGAAGTGTTTGGACTTGATTTTGCCTCTGATATCCTTCCCTATGTAACCAAGTGCCTGCTGCACATTTACTTTGGGTTGGTGATCTATATCCAAAACTCTAGCTACTGCAAAGCAAGATTTATTGTCATGTGTATCTAATGTACCTCTTGATTGTTTTTCTATTCCGGTTGGCAATATTACCATGTTGTCAGTCACCTCAGTCATAAAGCTGGTTGTCATAGCATCCTTCCCTTCACTCTATGTTTAACCAGCTGTAATATCTGGTCATTTCTTTCCTTACACAGGCCTCTAGTCAGACCTCTCTCTGAACCCTATATTTTGACTTGTCTCGTACTTCATTAGACTACTTTAATAAGCTCTTTACTAGTTACTTGTTGGAAGAGGCCACTTGTTGGTTACCGGCTGCTCAGACTCCCAAAATAATCACACAGAAACTATGTTATTTAAATCACTGCTTGGCCCCTTAGCTCTAGATTCTTATTGGCTAACTCTCACATATTAACTTAACCCATTTCTATTAATCTGTGTATTGACATGAAGCTGTGGCTTACCGAGTAAAGTTCCGGGTGTCTGTCTCTGGCAGAGCTACATGGCTTCTCTCTAACTCTGCCTTCTCTCTCCCATCATTCAGTTTAGTTTTCTCCACCTACCTCTATTCCCTATGCAGGCCCAAGACAGTTTCTTTATTAACCAATGGCATTCACAACATACAGAGGGGAATCCCACATCAGTTACTGTGTTTGCAAGCTTTCCCACTCAAATCAGAGGCTCTATAATGACTTTCTGAGAGCAAACTTCTCTCAAAAGGAACCTTTAATCTCTGCCACTTGGGCAAAATTTCAGAAACTATGATCTTTCAACCATCTGTTTAATGACACCCCAAGGATGGGAGTGAAAGTGTGGACTGCTGCTATTGCAACACTAAGAAGCAGAACCTAGCAGGGGCAAAGCCCAGAGATGTGAACTGCAGACAAACTCTCAGGGTGGTTTTTCAGCATCCGATAAAATCATCTTCTTGCTCAGGTATGGTACGGTGCCTAATTTCTGATGTACAAAGTATGAATTGCTCCCAGCTGCCACCTTATCAAACTAACACATACTTGCCTTTGCATATTTCCTTGGGGTGGCCTGGCCCCAGGCAGCCTCTTTAAGGTGTCCATCACCATGGCACTTCCAGAAACCTTCATCTGCACTCACCTTGACGTTCAGATGTGATGTCCAGATCAGTAGCTTCCATCTCCTGGGTAACTTTTAAAGAAGTGGGATGACAAGGCCTGTCCAAAGATATACGGGACAAGGATCCTTATGATGACAAGATTACTGGAAATTTTCCCAGATCCCTTGACTTGAGCAGAGTCTGCCTCTCGTCAAGGCTCTGAGTCTGCTCTGTGAGTTCTAACACTGGGCTCCTGGTGGGCAGGAAGAAATGTTTCTTATCATCTCTATTTTCAGTCCTTTCCATTGTTCCTGTCACATGAACTGGCTCAACCAATGTTTGTTTATTTAAACTGGACTGACCTATAGGTCAAACTAGAACAGGCAAGCTGCATCCAGGGTGAAATGTCCTCCTGCACAGATGGGTTGCACTTTCAGTTTTGGATGCTCTTGCTTTTGGCTGGGCTGTTGCAGTTTTTGCTTTCTCTTTCTAAATTCACAGATGGTCTTGAGCATTTACTCACAGATAGTGGATGGCTGCCCAGTGTGGATTGCTGTGGGCCAGACAGCTGGGCTTTCCTGTTGGGCACCAGCCAGGTCCTGCTGATTGAAGTTTCCTTCAGGGGACTGAGTACTGTTTCTCTTTCCTGGAAGAGTCTCATTATAGTTCAGGTCTCTCTCTCTCTCTCTTTCTCTCCCTCTCTCTCTGTGTGTGTGAGAGAGAGAGAAAGAGAGAGACAGAGAGAGAGAGAGACAGAGAGAGAGAGGGGGAGAGAGAAAAGGAGGACACATAAGCACAGAAGTATCTTAAAAATTGGAATGTTGTATATAATGTACATATATGTCTGGGTAGGTCACTTAAGTTGTTTCTATTGCATTTAGCTCAAAACTCTTCTGTATGAAATTCTGTGACTTCACTTCAGTGTTTTACTTTCTAGTATGTCTCCAGATATCTCACTAAACTGTGAAGTATATAAAAGTAGAGTTGTCCACATTCTCCCAGCATATGTCTCCTAATATCTGGCACCATACCTAGCATTAGTTTGGAATGAATGGACAATAAGCTAAAGCAAGAGATATAGATACTCTTCTTAGATATTCTTTATATATCGATTTTATTTAGTTACAACAAGCTCAGTCTTTTCTGTCAAATTATTCTTTAGAGAAAAGTAATTCTAAGTGTCTACCCCTAGTTTTTTTTTATTACCTTTAAACATGAGATGTTTGATTTCTAATGATGTTAATTGCAGGATTGATTTAACATTTCTTGAAGTCCTAAAGAAGAACAGCAGACATAATATGAAGGACTACAGACTGTACTTGACTGTATTGGGGTGGTGTGTAGGGTCAAGGAGAAAGAAAGACAGAGAGAGAGAGAGAGAGAAATCATTTTGAATCTCATTATTTAAATGTTTTGGATGGGGGGTACACTGAATGGTTTATCACAGGAATTCCAGGACTCTTCTGGCAGTCTTGGGCATGGTGTGCTCTTTCAGGACATGGCTCTTCTGGGGTCTTGCACATGGTGTATTCTTAGGACTTTTAGGGTTCTCTAAATTTACAACTGGTTACACATTAAACTCATTTATGTTCAAACCGTAATTTTGATAGATGGAAAATTTTAGGCCTCTGGAAAGTCACTGATAAGTTTTTAATATTGGTCAAATTTGATATCAGTACCTACCTGGATTTTTGGAAGTAAACGAGTTTGTATTATTGGCCATTGTAAATATAAAAAATACCCCAAATAGTCTTAAAGGGCTTATTCATAACTTTTGAAACTTTATCTTATTCCAGTTGTAAATGGTAATCTTTTATGA
The DNA here is from genome assembly GCA_004026605.1 of Ondatra zibethicus. Classification (NCBI taxonomy): domain Eukaryota; kingdom Metazoa; phylum Chordata; class Mammalia; order Rodentia; family Cricetidae; genus Ondatra; species Ondatra zibethicus. Next base: position 11,208 of record PVIU01015448.1, read on the forward strand.
ACAATGCACTGATTTTTAAAAACATTACATCAATACATAGGTTATTAAAATATCCATTGCCTGTTAAAAATAGTTATTTTTTGAGACAGGATTTCTCTATAGCTTTGGAGCCTGTCCTGGAACTAGCTCTTATAGACCAGGTTGGATTTGAACTCACAGAGATCTGCCTGCCTGTACCTCCCAAGTGCTGGGATTAAAGCCATGTGCCACCACTGCCCGGCCAAAATAATAATAATAATAATAATAATAATAATAATAATAAAGGTTGTTAGTGTCCCTAGAGTGATAATATACCAGTCCTGTGTCCTCAAATGTATGTTGTGTGATCTTCATAATAGAGCCACCTTCTATGAGTTACTACTTACTTAAAGGTCTCTTGGCTTTTTCAGTGTGCTTTATGTCATGAGAGGCATAAGCCTTGTTCACCTGCCTCCTTACAACCTCCAAATTCCATGTCAAAAATCACACAAACACAGGGCTTTCATACAGAAGTCAAAAAATAAAATTGGCTGAAAACATAGTACTCATAACATTTATACTGGCCCCATCAGTTTACTGCTGTCTGACACTGGTCATAATCACATCTCAGCTCTAAGCTGGGGTCCTCTATCTTAATAACTGGGAAGGGGAGATAGTAACGAAACCTATCCCTTAATGTTTTGTGCACATTAAACAAAGCAAATGGCTATAACTTGACAGTGCTTTATATGTTCATTTTTATATTCTTCCTTTTTAGTACTCATATTTTCTTTTTGAGTTTACTGGATGTTAAATAAGCCCTGATTGAGAAATGTGACTGTGGTAATCCACTAGAACCATTCAATCTCAGAAGAACCTATAACTGATGTGAGAAAAAAAATAGCTGTTGAAAGCAAGGTTTTAATTCAAAAAAACATAATTTTTTGATAGAGAGTTTAAGATGCAGAAGGTAACTTAGCTATCAGAGTATTTTGGTTGCAGTTCATGACAAGTAAACCCATAACAGATAATTTATATTGAAGCTTCTCATGTTGCATGGAAAAGGGTTCAGTTTGCTAAGCACACACTTTTTTATCACCAGATGATTCGTTGAAAATCACAATTTGTGATGATCTGCCTAGAGGAAGGATTGTTGATCATAAAAATAGCATAGAAGAGAACTCAATGATAAATAGTCTCGATGCCAAAGGCATACATTTGTATTAGCCTCACACATCCCAATGATTGTGCATTAAAATTGGTAGAGAATTGATGATTCAAATGAGATTAAAGGAAGGGTAAGTTTAAGCATTTCTGATAGGCTATGAAAGCTAGTAGCTTTTGATACAAAAAATACGTTGAGAAAATTCAAACATGACAGTACATATGCCCTCAATCTCAACTATCATGATACTGAGATACTGAGACAGAGGACTGGTGCAATTTGAGGCCATCATATGCTACATAAATTCAAGATTAGCTAATGGTATATGGGAAAACCTTTTCTCAACATATTCTAAAATATAACATAAATGATTTCAGCAGCTTTATCTGGTAATATTAGCAAAGAGCTAGGAAGAGAAAGGGAGAGAAAGAAGAGAGAGAGAGAGAGAGAGAGAGAGAGAGAGAGAGAGAGAATGAAAATAAGAAAGAAAGGAAAGACCAACAAGAATGTCCCTTTCTATAATCCGTGACTTATTCCCAGGAGGTACAGGACCTCACCAGGTCTTTGTGCAATCCCTGCCATCCAGAAGCAGAGATGCTCAAAGGCACTGAATTCTCCACTAACGGTGTTCACTTTGCAATCCCATGGCTTAGAGGAACTCTCTTCTCTAAGTCCAGTGTTTCTTTCTCAACAAAGATATTTTATTTTGACAGATAACATATCTCTGTGTTATTTTTACTTTTATATAATTTTAAGGTTTTTTGTCTATATGAATGAGAATACATCCATCATGGCCAGTTCTAATGAGCAGGAAGGGTATACATGTGACAGGGGATGAAGCCTTTGTGAGAACTTTCCATGATCTCTTTACGAATATATTACTTTGTTTCTTGTGTATTTTATAATATGAAATTTGACCAACGTAGGAAATAGTGAAGCTTTATAGTAGGTAAATAATAAAAATTGTGTTTACACAGACATTTTTTCTTATCCATAATATAAATTATCATGTAAATATTAAATGATATAAAATGAGTAAAAACAATGTTTATAACATTTAGTATTTAACTCATACTAATGTATAAGCTTAAATTTTATGAAGATTTTTTTTATTTTATGAAGATTATTTTATTTAATCCTAAAAAGACATACCAATACCCTTTATATTTTATGCCTTTTGCTACATAGTGAATTTTATAAAGTGGAACAAAAATATTAAAATAAAATTTCTGTATTTATTATCTTTGCATTTCCAGATTGAATTAAAACCAATACTTGAGAGCTATACTTCCAGGTCCTTTGTTGAGGCTTAGAATGATTTACAAATTAAGATTATTAACATGCTTACCTATAAGGTGGAGAAGCATAGGCATTTTGTGCTGAAATACACGTTCCAGGTAAATGCTTGTAGTTTTTGCCCAGTCTTGAGATGGGCAGCCACTGCTGGACTAAGTTCTGAACAACACTCTAGTTGAGCCATCAGCTGGGTCAGCCTTTTATCAACTGTATTCATAGACTTTCTACATTCCAGATATTAGAGGACTGTCACTTTTTCTAAATGGTAACTATTGTATATGTTCTGTTCACTTAATCTTAAGGAAGTTATTTATGCCTCAGAATATTAAAACAGCATAAATAATGTTCAGTTCTCCAAAATAAGTTAAAGATTGGTACTGGGCTGCTCAGGACAAAATAAGACTGCTGTGTCTTTCTTAAGGATTACACCCTTTTTGAAAAATCATTGTTTTCATGACAGCATATTTATTCTGAAATCTAAAGTGTTGGTATTTATGGCAACAGGAAGTTTCTTTTGATGAAGCGACCCTGGTTTTCCTTCCGTGTTATGTCTAAGATGGAAAGGCAGCTGACATAGAAACCTTCAGACAGCTTTCAGGAGACCAAATGGGGTATCACCCTGCAATGGACGTACGGGCAAGTTCCTATTTCCTAGGCACTTAGCAAGTGTCATGTAATTAAAACAACAGCAAGAAGATACTGGAACCAACACCAATTTTTAAAAAGTGTTTTTTGTTGCTGTTGTCGTTATTGTTGTTTTTAGCAAAATAATCAAAGAGCAGCTAAAAACTATCTCCAGCTTATTTTTGCAAAAGACTGATCTAAATGGCAAGCAAATTATGTAAACACAAATTTTATTTTTCTTTTTTTGGGGTGAGGGATAGGGGAGGCTGGCATTATTAGTCTTCTAGGATATCTTTGCCTCATAGGTAAACATTAATTTAAAAATATTCATAGGATTTTTTGTTTATTCATACCAGTAAAACAAGTAACTTCTGTCCCAAATTATGTCTTAGTTTGGTATTTCTTTATTTTTAAGATGAAAGTCTATTTTTTTTGCCAGTTCCCAACCAAAGGGACACAAGACTTCATCATTCTTCTTAAAGATTTTTCTCTTGGGTTCACTGTGGAAACAAAACTTTGGAGACACGGCCTGAGGACATCATGGCCAGCCTTGGCATTGCCTCGCCAACACAGGATCTGAGAGTTACTTACTTGTTTTTGACAGGGAGGGTGGTGGTCAGTTTAACTCCTGGCATTTTACCCAACCAGACCTTCTGTGTAATTATAGAAGTGAGATAATTGCAAATGGTTTAATTCAGTTAATAATTTTAGAAATCCCAATTTAGCAAGAAAAACAGTAGAACAAATACCAATTTCAGCCAAACTGATTGTCAGAAACTTGGAGTTTTATGTAGTAAGAGGAACAGGCCAATTGTAGTAAGGAGGAATGGGCCGCGTTCCCGGCGCCCAGATAGCTTATACCCGAAATAATTACACAGAAACTGTATTCATTTAAATACTGCCTGGCCCATTATCTCCAGCCCCTTATTGGCTAACTCTCACATATTAATTTAACCCATCTCCATTAATGTGTATCACCACTTGACTGTGGCTTACCGGCATGAGTCTAACCAGCGTTCATCTCGGGCAGGAAAACCAGGGCGTCTCTGTTTGACTCTGCCTTCTCTCTACCGGAATTCTCTTCTGTCTACTCCGCCTACCTGACTTCTGCCCTATCAAAAGGCCAAGGCAGCTTTCTTTCTTCACCAATGAAAGCAACACAAAATACAGAAGACTCTCCTACACCAGTTTTAAAGTTGTCTGTTGGAATCGAATGAAGTCGCATACTGTCCACAGCGATGCTGCCTTGGAAGTCACCTTCCAGTCACTCTTTTACATTGTCTGAGCTTGATTTCAAAATATCCGCAAAGACAAATTCTGGATAGGAGGGAAGTTATAAAGTTTTCTTTATACTATTCTATACTTACAATAAATCTGGGCTATATGTTTTTCATAATAAAAGAAAAGAAAAAAGAGTTTATTTTAAGTCTAAGGAAATTGTAGTTTTCTAAAAAAGGAAAATAAAAAATCTTGTTACTATGTTTTGAATACTTTCTTTAAAATTTATTACCTAGATTACAATGACTATCTTATATAATTACCGAGATACAAACAGAGGGATATCTGTTTTTAAAAGTTGTTGAAGCTGAAGTCAAATAAAATGTGGGATTCAATATTTTCCTGAAAACTTGTGTGTATGACTTGAGGATGTGGATACGGGGACAGGGGTGCATTTGATAATATCCAATTTGGGAAAATACAAATAGATCTTTCTTCTTTCCTACGGGCATCACGTTTCTTCAGACTGTTGAAATGTTTGTCCCAGGCTTGGTGGTTGTGGTTATGGGTCCTGTGTGACTTGTTGCAGAGTTTCTCCTTGCATTGTTACAGTAGTTTTTCATTCTTTCAACTTCTTTGTTTTCTTTCATTTCTACTGTGCAATTCTTCAGACACAGACACTGCCATCAGCTTCTATGGGGAGCTGACTCCTACTTGGGAGAGGGCAGCTATCCTCTTCCTCAGGACTTCAGTTTATCCTCTTCTGTAATTATGCCTCCCACCCACACTGGCAGTTTGCACACAGAAATAAAGAAGCATCCAAACAGTGACTATTATCCCAAATACAGAATTCATAAAACTCACTAGCAAAACATACGCAAACAGGAAAGAAAAGTAAAAGAAAGGCAAAAAGACAAAAAAACAATGACAACAAAACGTTGCCTGATTTTAAAAAAAAAATGAACAGAGAACCTGAAAAACTTCTTTTCAAGTGGAAAGCTTTTTTACCCCAAAATAAGGCTTATAATGGGAAAGTAGAATAAGCAGAAGCACTCAGCATCTTTAACCATTAAGAAAATACAAATTAAAACAACAATTACTATGGCTTTGAAGATGGTTATTATCAAATGACACATCAACTTGTCTTAAAATGTTGAAACTTAGTGGTTTTTAAAATAAGACCTACTTTTTCCGCATCCACAACTTCAATTTCCTCTTTTGAAAAAAGTCAAATATGCAGAAATCTTAAACCAACATTCAAATTAACACTCATATACCTATAATTAGTCACCCACTGCTAGTATTTTGCTTTATCTTTTCTATTGTATGTGTATGTTTCTGTATAGTATATCCATTGTCAATGCAATTTTTGACATGTTTAAAAAGACATTATGTCCACTAACCCTAACCGTGGCCTGACGTACTTCCTGTCATGCCCAAGAACAACCTGAAAGAAGATAATTTCAACTGAAAATCGCAACCACAGCAATGTCAAAAATAGGAAATATCACCTCAAAGCCTTGTAAAAAATGAAAGCCAAAATATGATAAATGTGAATAAAAATCCATGGAACCCTTTCTAGAATGAAGAGATAACTGTGGATTTACACTGAGAAGGTCTGTAGAAGGGGCAGCCATTGGCGCAGAATTGTCACATCTAAGGCCAAAATGAAGCAATAGGGTTTAGAATCAAAAGAAAGTGTCAAATCCTTTGTCTACAAAGACTAACTCTATGACAATGTCAAGAATGCTTTCTGTTTCCAGTTGTCTCAAAGGCAACATTTGGAGGGCAACACTGAAGCAACTTCTTTTTGATAAATCAAGGTGAGTGTAAGTCAACACTTTTGTATGTAGCTGTTACCTCCCAAGCAGTAAAACTGAAAGCAAAAGCAAACAGCTTTCAAGCATGCCTGAAGCTGGGATGGGTGAATTATTTATTTGCTTCTTTATTTTACATCCTTTCATGGAACGATTTTTTTAGGGTTTTGGACAGGAAAGGAAAACATTAATATTAATTGAATATTTCTTATTAACTATGTGCATAAAAGAGTTTTGAGTTAGGTCTAATTGCCTTTGTTTAGAAGGAAGACACTGCTGCTTGGAAAAAATGTTTGACCAATGTTATTCAATTTGTGTCAAAGACAGGATGCAAACCTCATTTCTTTCCCCACAAACTTTGATCTTTCTTGCACACTGCATTCATTGTGGGTTCTGTATGTTCATTGACTACTCTATAAATGCAGCTATCGTTTTGCATTGTTGTTGTTTTTAATTAACACTGAGAAATGATCCTTTGTACTTCTCTTTTTAATACTTTTATCTCTTGCTGGTAGAGCTGTTCATAACCCCGCTCAGCTGACAAGTGGTTCTGCCATTTTCATAGCAGTTTGAGCTCAGAGCACTATAAAGAGCATTTTGATTTAATTAAAGGCTTGAAAACAATCACTTTGAAAATATGATGGTTTTTACATGCTCAAATTTCCTACTTCAAAACCAGTCACATCTGATGAAAAAGACAGGAAGTGAAAATCCTAAAACTCAGCTTTCATTCATTACATCTGTTTTGAATACATGTGAAATAAGCAACTCTTTTAATATAAGCACTACCCCAAGAGGAAATTAGCAGAGCATATTAGATTACAAATTTTAATAAACGGGTATTAGCCTTATCACTTTTGAGCAGAGGACGGAGAGACTGTTTGGTGCTATTTCTGAGACTCTCTAGTGTCTTATCAGCTTCAGAGACAAACCACTCTCTGGTATCTACTGCCCATGCTAATTAGTTTATAGCCTATCAGCCATGTGTCTACAAAGAACACAGCAAAGCCATTCAAAAACGCCCCTCTTTCTCATAAAAGTCAAATATAAGCAATTCTCATTCAGCGTGGCTGCTAACGTAGGGAAACATAATGGTCTCTGGCTTCCGAAAGACAAGGGAAATATATTACCTAATTAAATCCCACACACCGTTTGAAAGTCTGTATAAATCTTTGTGTCTATCTTCAAATTTTCAGAATACATCCTTACCTTACTATTCAAATAAACAGGGGGAGCCCACTTAAGAAGTTGGGCTGGAGAAACTCTACAATGTCCAGGCAGCCACACTCAGTCTCTACACCACACATAGGACCTTGTGTCGTCAATACCTGTTTTGAGGCTGACATGTCATTCCTGTTACAGTTCTATCTCTTTTTAGCATATTATAAATAGGACATTTTAATTATCACCATCCTGAAACTCAACAGATATTGTCAGATGAAATGTAATTTAAAAACAAGTAACTGATGTACTACTTCATGTCATAGAGAACTTTTTAACTGACTCCGTACTGACAACGGGGGAACCTGCATAGGCCCAAACTAGGCCCTCTGAATATGGGAGACACTTCTGTGTCTGGGGCAGTCAGTGGGACCAGGATTTATCCCTAGTGCTTGTGTTATGCCCAGATCTGCGATTTGGAGAGCCCCGAGCTCAATTAGAATTGGGTTTTTATAGTAGTAAAGGTGGGGTGAGGAGTCTCTGAGGTTCAGGACTCCTGATTGGCTGACATTTGTCTAGGGGTGTCCTGGTGAGGTGCACTAGCAGGTGATCCTATCTACAGAGATTGGAATGTCAGGCATTTCCTTTGAATGGTCTGCTCTTGGGTGGGGGTCGAGTAATCTCAGCTTGTGGTGTTTTCCTGCTCCCAGGTATTGTTTCAGGGTAAACTACTGAGACTCGGGCCTCTTATTTAAATTTATCGATGGCCAGAGTCCCAGGTGTGATAATGGTTGGAAGTAAAGAACTTCCTTTGGGTGACCTGCCCAGACTTAGATTATCATGGCTGGCCCCCACACTTGAACTGACCTTTTGGAGCCCATTCTCTTTGGAAAGAAACCTTGCTCAGCCTAGGTATAGGGGGCTTTGGTCCTGCCTCAAAGTGATGTGCCAGACTTTGTTAACTCCCACGGGAGTGGATGGTGGGGGTGGGATGGGTGAAAGGTGGGGGGAGCAGGAGGAGGAGAGGGAGAGAGGGAACTTGGTATGTAAAATGGTATGTAAAATGAGAAAAGATTGCTTTAAAGAAATAAATAAAAATGACATCATGAAGAAATAAGAAACAAACAAAAAATACAACCATTACTAGGTCTTTTATCTCCCCTCCATTACTGAGCCAGTGCATATGGGATTTAGAAAATCTAAGTCTTTAATCTTCACTGTGCTAACTGTTGTCTTCCTCTCTTCTGCTTTCTCAAAATGTCAAAATCATCTTGTTAAGATGGGAGAGTTGAAGAGATTGTGATACAATTTCTAAGTTTTATCTGAAGACTAAAAGACCTTATAAGACAGGTGCCCAGAACACAGTCTGCAAGTTCATAGGCACTCTGCTCTTACAGATGTTCTAACTCTGTCTCTAAAAAATGAAGTTCCATTACTCAGAGAGTTATTTTATAAAGTAAGAGACAATAGAGGAGACTCATATTTCAAAAGAATCAAAATTCAATACGTTATGTCTGATAATGACGCTGCCAATTTGAAACTAGAAAAATATAGAAATAATTGAAGAGGACAAGTAAATCCTAATGGACAAGATGTTGACTTTCATTCTTCCTTCTAATAAGATTATTGTTTTTCTATATTAATGATCATGATTTTTTTAAATTACTTAATATGGTTTGTTTTCTATAAAAAACTTATTATTGTGAATCATTAACAAAAGTAGCCACATGGAAAATGAATGCTGTTAAAAGAAACCATCATTTCTTCAGATGCAGGATTCAAGAGCATTTCAGGGAAATTAGCAAGACTCTTCCACATAACTATGCTTTAGTTGGCATAGTAGCAAAGGCATGACTAGTGAAAGACCCCAATCAATTTTTCATAACAAACTGGATGAGTTGGGTAATGAAAAACTACAAAGCATGGTAAACAGGTTTAATCATTGCACTCCAGCAGATTCTTCCTCCCCAACACAGGGCAGGAAGGCTAGCAATTATCAGAACCAGTCTCAATCTTCTAAGCAGATGATTATCAGAACCAGTCACAGTCTTCTAAACAGATGATTATAAAAACCAGTCATAGTGAATGATTACCAATCTGCAAACTAAACCACAATGGAACAAGCAGGATGCCAGGATGCCATAAAAACAGGATGTCATGCAGAATGTCATGTACCTAAATTTTTTTGAAAACAGGCTGGACTATGTTAATTTCGTTCTGGGTTGACTATCTAGAACAATCCCAATTGTACCCATACCCCATATTATAATTTATGTAAAACTTGTGATTTTGTCTATAAAAACTTGCTTGCACGGATACTCGGGGTGCTTAGCTATCCTGAAGCTAGGCACCTGCTTGCGCAACCATGGAAATAAACCTAGTGCTTTTGCATCTGACGGCCTGGTTATTGAGCCTGGGGCTCCTCGGCAACAAGACCACTTTGGGGGTCTTTCACTAGCACATGGCCTATAATGTGGCATGTACTTTCCAGAGGCCAGTCCATCAGTAATGAACACCATGGTCTCTGAAAAACAATGATCTAATATTCCTAGCAGGTTAATTCACAGGATGATAAGAAACTATTGTCCTTTTCTTACTAGAAGTAGAAAAGAAAATACATTGGCATTCTGAGACTTAGACAGGAAGAAAAATCAAAGCAATACTATTCCACTGGGCTTGGCCACTACTGCTTAAAATCTGCAATGTGATGTTAGAAGATGAAATGTATTGATTAGTTTTCCTTAAGTGTAGAATCAGGAAATTTCATAATCTGCAAAAAGTAAACCTATTACCAATGTAGAACCAACTGGCACTAAATCTGTTCTCAGACTCCAATGAGATTCAAGGATGAGCAAAATCTTTCCATGACTGTGTCTCTTGCTTCATAAACAGGAAAATTGAAGTTATGAAATAAAATGCCATGTCTTTCTTTGCTGCAATTTATTTTTCCATTTTAAATCAGAGATAGAAGTGTAATAGTATCAGTGATATTGGTGTTCCTGTCTTTTAGTCTGATGGAGTCATTCCTAGGGTCTTTACTGGAGAGAGAGATAAGTAAGACTGTAAGTGGGATTGTTCTTAATTCTACACAGTCAAGAAGATAATAAAGGACATTCCTAAAAAGTAAGATTAATTGAAGACTTTATCCTCACACTACCAAGCAGGTAGAACCCATGGTTCAACCTACGATCATTAGCAACACTGATGAGCCTAGAGCCACAGCCATGCCTGAATGGTGGGAACTTGACAGAGAGTCAACAGTGCATTAGAAAGCCTTTCAAGGCTTCTGGGAATCAGACCAACTCTTTCCAACAGTGAAAGGAGGCTCAGACTAAAGGATTAATCTAAAATAGGTAGAGTAGGGCTGGGTAGAAAACAGAAAAGGAGTTTCAGAATTATATTAAATTTAAAATATGCTTATGATAACTTCTTAAAACCACTGTTCTATAGGATATATTTTTTTCTCACAAAGAAAATAACAGATTGTTATGCTGCCAGGCTTCAGCATAGACTGTGTGTATATAACATTATGCAATGTTTATTTTTTTAAAGACAGTTTCCTCCTTGCAGAAAGCCTACAAATATTGTTAATGCAAATTTAAGAGATGGTGGGATGACTCTTCCTTTAGAAATTTAGGTTAATTGTAATAAGTTCTTTTAAAGGCAATGAAACATTTGGCACCAAATAACTTGTTCCGAGCCTGCTCTTCTTGTCAACACATGGATCATTTCTGGTAGTTCAGAAGGGAAACTTAAAAGAAAAAAAATCCAGGCCTCACATTTGCTTGTTTTCCTTTGTTTGGTCCGTGAATATGTAAGTGCGGAATCTCTTTAAAAGTAATCCTGGTCCTTGTTGATGCTTTGCAACATTTGGGAAACTTGCTTAGAGGAGTTTCAAGGCAGCCTTGTTCATCAGTGAACCAGAAAGAGATCACATGCACTACCTGTGCTCAGCTCTCAACTTGACTTTCTGTCTGTTGAATTTCAATTTTACAGCAAGAGTCTTTTTCATACAAAAGGTAAATGACTGGCTTAGTAAATCCCACCAGTTTCAGTAGACAGTGGCACAAGGGGTGCATTATTTTTAAGTAAAAATATCATCTTTGCATTGCGTGATTGTGTTGATACCATTGTCATGGCGATTCCTCTCCAAAGCATGGACACACTTGTTTACCACACAGGTGCTTTGAGCCTTCACAGGGGAGCAAGCAGCTTCAACATAGTTGGGTAAAATAATGATGCTCAGTTTACCCATCAGACCTTCCCATCTGTTCCTCCAGCACTTCAATCTTCTGAGTCTCCTCTATTGAATTGTCTACTTTGGGGAATAAATAATAGCTGCTAGGATAAAATATAGGTTCTGAGTTCATGCAGCCTTTGATATACAAGCACTGAAGTTTTTGCTTCTCAAGTGTGCAGGAGTTTTTGAAGTGATTTTGCCAGTTGTGCCCTGCCTGGGAAGGATATTACAGAGCAAACAATTATTGGAGTTGGGACAGTAAGGAGAAACAGTTCTCCACACATTCATTTAATGATGTCCTTAGGTTTCTGGGCTCTCATCAGGCCAGTTTGTTGAGCTGTTAAAATTGAGGCATCTTGCTTTTAAGAGTTTGACACCATTGCTTTAAGCTTATTGTATATATGGCCTATTGCACAGGGAACACAGAATAAGTGTTTCCATGCTCACGCATACCACCCCCCATTGCCACATTCCCTGCCATGTGGTGACTTTTTGCTTCTGGTTTGTGCTCCCTGCTCCTGAGTTCTGGACTTCTTGCTCTATGTACAGAATTGATTAAATTGCTTTTAATTTGTCAAGCAAAGCATATTTCTCAGTATTTAACCAGCACCAAGGCTAAAAAAACAAAGCAGCTTAGGACTATTTGTGGCCCCAGGTTGCGTCGCTGGTCATGACTCTGCAACTATGACACATGCTAGACAACAAAGATTATTATACCTAAAAAAATTTACCAGGCCTCATAATATAACATGAGGTAAATATTTTATTAATTAATAAATCAATAAACTTGAAGGTTATATAATTGCAAACAATATTACCATAGAGAATTTTAGTAACATTTTTGCTAATACTATGGATTATGTTCTGCAAGACTTGTATGTTTATTGTGTTACATCCATTTATTGGCTATTAGGACTCAGCTTTTTTCTTCATATTATATCCTTAAGGAAATGGTTTAATAACCGTCAAGAATGAGGCACTTTTAGAAATGATACAGTCTTTACAGACTAATAATGAACAGCTATCTGACAGAATTAACACCATCAAAAATCAAGTTACCTAAAAAAATTAATACTATTAAAAAGGGTAACATTAATTTGACAAACAAAATTAAATCCATGTCAAAGGGTACTGAGAAATTATCTGAAAGAATTCATACTGTTGAATTTGACAATCGAAATTTGTTAAAAAGTTATGATAGGTTAGCTGGTAGAGTATCTCTCTACGAAAGCAATCTGCACGCTATCCAAATAATGTCTGTAACATGAGGGCCTGCTAGTTGGGGTTTCCGTCATGTCCAGTTCCCATAGCCGGCAAGTCCCAAAGAAAATCACACAGAGAGTCTACATTAGATATAAACTGATTGGTCCATTAGCTCAGGCTTCTTATTAGCTCTTGTAGCTTATATTAACCCATTATCCTTATCTATGTTAGCTACATGGCTCAGTACCTTCTCAGCAGGGCAGGTCACATCCTGCTTCTTTGGTGGTCTGGGCAGGAGTACGGGGGAGCTTCCTGCTTCCCAGAATTCTCCTATTCTTATTGAGCCACCTCTACTTCCTGTCTGGTTTTCCTGCCTATACTTCCTGCCTGGCTACCAACCAATCAGCATTTATTTAAAACATAATTGACAGATATAGAATTATTCTCCCACACCACTTCCCCCTCTTTTTTTTTTAACAAAGGAAAATAGCCATAGTCCATTTTTTTGGGAATGTGGGCAAAGTATTCCAGGCTACTTCCAGCTAGTTGGGGGTGCTGATAATCTTATGGGAACCTAAAGAAAATTTTGAATTGTGATCAAGTCCTGACTGGAGTATACTTTGAGTCTTGATTATCTCAGGTGGCAGTCTTGAACCTCTTCTGGATGTAGAACTCTAACATCTGGGCAATCTGTTCCTACTAGAGATTTCTTAGGTGTTCTTTCTTGATCAAACCTGATTTTTCTTAACTCAGAATGAATCCACAATCTCTCATTTCCTGTGGAAACAAAATCAAAATCTCTTCTCTAAAGTAACATACCTTTTAACTTCAATTTTGAAGTCAAGGTATTTTCAAAATACCTATCTGGGATTAATTCAGCAACATTTATAAGCAATATTTTTAGCAGGTGTTGCTCCTTCCTCAGCATTCAAACAATTCAAAGAGAGCATAATAACATACAGTATCAAGATTCTCTGTGAATTTTTCATCTTTACATGGCTTTATTTTAACCTCTATTTCTTTTATTTTTCCTTTTAATTTTTGGCTTTTTGAGACAGGTTCTCTATGTATCTTTGTCCTGGAACTCCCTCTGTAATCCAGGCTATCTTTGAACTCACAGAGATCTGCCTGTCTCTGCCTCCCCAGTGCTGGGATTAAAGGCATGTGCCACCACACTTTGAACACACAGAGGTCGGTCTACCTCTGCCTCCTAAGTGTTAGGATTAAAGGTGTGTACCACCATACCCAACTACTCTCTTTCTTTCTTTTTTATTTTAACGACTTTAACCTTTAGCCTGCATATATTTTTTAACACACTGTAAACCATTTAGAGGTTTTCTTCATCTTTGAATCTCTCTTTACTTCATATCTCTCTTTTTCTGACCACATGAGTCTTTAATTTACTAAGCAATATGGGTAGGATTAAAGCCGTGTCTTTGACGACTGGATCCAGTCCCTTTCTTAGCTTTCTGAGATTTCAGCCTCATAGCTGAGGTACTGGCTGGAGCCATGTTTATTGCCATAACTCTATGGCATTTCAAGGTTCCTGCAAACAAGCAAGTTGCAGCATTCTGCTCACAAACCACATTCAAATGCTCCATAGTCAGACCACCTGCCTGAAAGAGTCAGAGTTTGCCCTGGCAGGATGGCCCAAAAAGCCAGCATTTTAAAATGGCACAGCTTTTTTCCTGCTACAGTTGAAAACTGAAAAGCATGTGGTCAGCTTTTCATCAACACCATTTAAGTGTTCATGGCAGGACCTCTTAAAAGAGCTGCAAGGTTTTGCAGCTAAAGCTGAGTCAGGAATCCTCTCTTAGATGAGAGCACTCACTTGCCTCTAGCAAGCAGAGCAGACCTGAGAAATTGCTGCTACCTAGAAAACATGCTTTACTCTATTCTTTCCCAAGCTTTCTCAGGCTTTCTGTGGATGCAGTTATCCACGTGGGTGCCATTCTGTAGCATGAGGGCCTGCTAGTTGGGGCTTCCGTCCTGTTTAGTTACCACAGCTGGCAAGTCCCAAAGAAAATCACACAGTGAGTCTACATTAGATATAAACTGATTAGCCCATTAGTTTAGGCTTCTTATTAGCTCTTGTAGCTTATATTAACCTATTACCCCTACCTATGTTAGTCACATGTCTCAGTAACTTTCTGAGCGGGTCAGGTCACATCCTGCTTCTTTGGTAGTCTGGGCAGGAGTGCAGGGGAGCTTCATGCTTCCCAGAATTCTCCTATTCTTATTGAGCCACCTCTACTTCCTGTCTGGTTTTCCCGCCTATACTTCCTGCCTGGCTACCAACCAATCAGCATTTATTTAAAACATAATTGACAGATATAGAATTGTTCTCCCACACCAAATGTCCAAGGATGAGATGTCTTTAAAGAAAAACTTTCAGATTTTGGAATCACATGTGCAGAATGAGGACCAGAGGCTGGGTGTCTCAATGAAATCACTAGAAATATATACAGTCCAGGAGATTCAGGCTTTACTAAAGGCAGTAGTAAAAAGATTTAAAATGATTGAGGAAATTATTGGAGCTGATGAGCAGGGAAAGAAGGTACAAGGACAGGAATTAACATCGCCAGTCGCTGTCAGATATGACTTATCTAGGGTTTTAGCTTCCTACCCTGTAATCTACTCTGACAAAGCATTAACTTACGTAATTCTTACTTGATAACTGTTTTATGTAATTTTTCTATGTTAAAGTTAAAACCTTCCTTTTTATTTAAACAGAAAAGAGGAGGTGATGTGGGAGGTCCTTCTGTCTATGCATTGCTTTTATTGGCTAATGAATAAAAAACTGGCTTGGCATGATAGGGTAGAACAGAACTAGGCAGGGAAAATTAAACTGAATGCTTGAAGAAAGAAGGGCACAGTCAGAGAGAAACCATGTAGCCCCCATCAGAGACAGAATCTGGATGGAACTTTACATGGTAAACCAGGGCCACATGGTGATATACAGATTAATGGAGATAAGCAGTGTTTTAAATAATATAGTTTCTGTGTGATTATTTCAGGGCTGAGCAGCTGGGAACCAACAATCAGCCCCTAACACAGCATAGTTTGATACATTACAAGATTTGTCTGAGTACTAGTCATATGCTAGTTTCTGGAGGACAAGGTAAATGCCTCCGTCCTCCTACCACCGTAAAGGGGGGATAGATAAAGCCTTCACTACAATAAAAAGAATTAAAGCAATTACGTTTGAATAGAGGCGTCAACCACTATCAGAAAATCAGTGAAGAAACCCAGAAAAGCACTCTTAACTCAGGCTTTGGGGGGCTACTGAACATGTGTTTGAGGTAAAATAGTACTGAACTCAAGACTGGAGAAACTCTGCAGAATTAGCTGAATGTCCCCTGGTGTTAGGGAGCAAGCCTTTCAGATAACTGAAAAGGCGGCCCCAGATATCAGGACTCCCTATTAGAATTGTTGGAAAGAATGGTATAGTAAGAACTGACACCAGACATGTGACTTAGAAAAATCCATATAGTGTACCATGCATCCTGATAAGAAGTGGGAGTATTAATGGATTTTATGTTGTATACTTTCCTACATTTTGCTGAATATTCACCAAAGATTCCCAACTTTGGATTTGTAGAGAAGAGGAACTATTAAATGGGCCAAACCCCAATAAGGCAAGTTATTCTTCTAACCATTTGTGTCATATTTCAAGAGCCTACAAGGATTTACACCCACTCAACAAAATGTTAATTTATGCTTCAGGAAAAAGAACAGAGGAATATATATCTTAAGTTGCTCTCCTTTTTCATTTTGGATCTGAATTCTGCACCAACTTAAAAATGGAATAAATTTACAAAATACACATCAAATACTCAGCAAAGAGGGAGAAAAAAGTTCCTATTTATCATGTTCTTGTGATAGTGGCTGAGTGATATATTGTGATTACAGCTTTGTTTAATTGGCAGGTTTCTAGGATGCTCTGGGAATTGGTGACAAGATGATGGATCAGTTTCTTCATATTGGCTGGTTGATCCAACAAACCCAAAGCACATATTGACATTTGTCACTCAGCATTGGAGCCCTACAGACATCTCTGCTGATTAGTCAAACACTTCACCTCCGTTTAATTAATGTTTTAAGAGCAAAGCTTCACAGAGATGCTCTAGGGAGGAAAAATTTTGCAATATAATGGAAAAGGGGTTACATAGAACCACTTGAATAAGAAGTGAGCATGGGAGGAAAGGAAGAAATCAATGATAGTGTTTTAGCAGCTTAACCCTACTGGCCCTTGCATGTTAATAGATTATTTATGCATCACTTTGCTATGAGAAGAAATTAGTATGATTAGCATTTTCTGTTTATTGACTGCTCATCACAAATCAGAAAAACGTTTACATGTATTTGGGTTTATTACCTTGAAAAATCATTGACAAGGAAGAGCGGAACAAGAATTCATTTTCTCATTTAAACTCAAAGGGATGTTTTACCCTAAAGAAAAAAGGTATAAATGAACAGAAATACATTTCTCTGTTGTAAAGAAAAGAGAAACTGTTATATTTCTAGAGAAAACCCTTTTAAGATAGGCAGTTAGGATGGAGCTTTGAAGTCTGACATGAGTCTAATCTTAGTCTTTAGTTAATAACCAAGGGTTTTCAAAGAGTCCTGATGATGCTCACGGAAATTGGTCACCCCTCTGTGTCTCCACCACTCCGATCATTTTGAAGTACCCGTCACCACTCAATTTCAATTATGCCATGTTTTAAAAGAAGGTTGTGTGCCAATCCTGAAGCAAAGACAGTAGAAAAGGTGCATGGGGACAGACATGAATATGTTTGCATTTATCCTTTAATTGCCATAAAGATTTAGGAACATGTGAAGAAAATAATTTAGAGAAAATATTTTCTGGATTCTACACTTAAGAATACCAAGTCTGTAAAGGTTACTGCTGCATTTGGCAGTCAGAGCAGCCAGGAGCAAATGCTGGGAGTAGGTTTCAATAGTTGCAAAGCAGCTCTTGGTAAGCTGAAGAGAACAGAGGGTTCAAAGCAAAATAGAAATCATTTTAATCTCAGGTCCTTTAACTTCCTGTTTGCAACTTTGGGCAAGATGTGGAAAACTGAAGTGTTACAATGCAAGGTTCTAAAAACTCTCTTTATCTGCATCCTCCTTTACCTATTTGCTGTGTTTGAACATGGTCCCTCAAAGTCATGCACTGGAACTTCGTGTCCAGTGCCATAGGGCGTCAGTCAGTAGGGTTTTAAAGTGGGATTAGTTTATCAGGCAATCCTCTAGGTGGGTCAGTGTTGCACATCTTTTATTCTTGCTTTCTCTCTTTGTGTCTCTATCTCTCCTTCTTTGTGTCTTTCTGTGTCTCACTGTCTCATCTCTGTGTGCTTGTATGTATGTTGCCTGGCTGCCTTCTACCACAAGGTGTTGCATGTTCATCTCTAGACACCTACGGCTCAGCCTCACTCCAAAATCTCTGTGATTTTCTGTTGTAGCAGCACAAATGGAATAGGTTACAGTTTGTCCCTCTGAGTTTTGTTTTTATCTCTCTGTCTCTTTTGCATTTGGCATCCATCTACATCACCACAACTTTCCCCAACCTATGTCCTTGATCTCCCATTATTCAATTGATCATTTTAATCAAATCAGAAAAACTAAGAAGGGTTACACACTTACCATTGTTGTCAACTGATATAAGATTTAATTCAAATAGTTGACTTCTATGATTTTTTTCAGCTCGATGAGTAAAAAGAAAAGGAAAGAAAAGCTGCAAAAGCAACTTGGAAGGAAATGCCACTGTTCACAAAGTTTTACACATAGACCTCCTGGTTCCAAACATACTGAAGAGACCACTAAAATCATTTGCACTTAATATCTGTAAATAAATGTAATTTATATTTCCAAAAGAAATATATACATGCACATATATTTTTTAAAGCTCAAGTAATACTGCAAGACAAAATAAAAATCATCAAAAGAATACCATTTCTAAAAGCAGCCACTCTTACCTTTGATTTTCCAATTGCTTATGGCCATGTTATTAAATAACATATATTGAAATAGTCCCATTTCTTGATTTTCAGTTTAAACTACTGTTTATTGATTTTCTACCACAAAGTATCAGAATTTGGATCTTGTACTCCACCCATACACTCTTATACAATTCCCCTTTCTGTATCCTGCTGAAAAATATATTGCCATTTTGGGCTAAATCAATATTTAGTGCTTGCCTTATTATAACTGTGGAAATAGCATAGAGAGGGGAATTACATTGCATGTTGTATTATATTTTTTTCTTGTATGGTTGTTTTTGTCTGAAGGTAACTTTTCTGCACACACACATCCAGACACATTTAGTTTACTGTCTACTGGCCCTGATCATTATCTTTTGCATGTCATTCCAGACCCTTCTTAAGTCCATTAAATAGCTTTAGCTTGATGCAGTGCTTTATGCATGCACATAAAGTGAAAACAGAGTCTTGTGAGTTTGAAAATGGTATTAAAATGTATTTTAATTTTTTTATTTTACCTATTTGTGTGTGTGCATGAGAGGGTCAGATTATCCGGAATTGGAGTTAAAAGCAACTGTGAGCCAGCTGACAAGGATGCTAGGAACCAAACTAGGGACTTCAGCAAGAATATCAGGTACTCTAAAGTGCTGAGTCACCTCTCCAGCTCCTAGAAATATCTTCTTACCTCTGATTTCACAGTTCAATGGTGACCTCAAATTTGATCTTACTATAATGTGGGAAGTTTTCCCAATCCTTCTCTGACTCCAGAAACATTGATGATGTAGAGATTTGGTGAGGCTCTTTATCTTGTAGAAGTTTTGGAAAAGTATCTTCACCACTGCTGTCTGTTAGGTCACTCAAGCCAGATAATCCCTATCATTTCTATGTAAAGAAATTATAATTCAAGTGTGTGGTGGATCACACTTATAATCCCAGCACTCAGGAAGCTGAGGCAGGATTGCTGTGAGATCAATGCTAGTCTACCCAGTTAGTTCAGGATGTATATACATACACGTGTACATATAGACATACACATGAATTACATATTCATTTGCACATATGTCATATGCATGTAGGTGTATATATTCCCACTAATAATTCAATTATTTTAGCCTATTTCTTATTACTATCTTTGCAGTTATACGGTCTTCGATAGATGAGAGCAATTATCTATGACAATTTCAGGGAAAGGCAGTGGGGCAAACTGAGAGCCTCGGCTCCAGTTTATGCAGAAGGAATCAAAGATCCCAGCAACAAATATGGGTTTAACTGCCCAAATACCTGGATTTCTTTTCCATTTCTTACTATTTACATAAATCTTGTCACCAGAAGCTTTCATGTGTTGGTAAGTGACCATGATCTACTGAATCAGGCCCAGTGACACCTGGGAAGATATTGTTTTCACCTTCAAATCAATAGCTGGTGGAGCGAAAGCTTGAATTCTCTGTATCACGATTAGTCAATGCAAATCAAAAAGGCAAGCAAGAAAAAAAGCAGGAAGTTTCAGGCAAGGAAACATATGCTTGGAACTGTGGTGATTTTGGAATGGAAAGCTATTCACTTTTTTGTTGTTGTTTTGTTTTTCTGTTTTTTTTGAGACAGGGTTTCTGTGTAGCTTTGAAGCCTGTCCTGGAACTAGCTCTTGTAGACCAGGCTGGCCTCGAACGTTTGCCTCTGACTCCCTAGCGCTGGGATTAAAGGCATTCGCCACAACTGCACATCTGCAATTCACTCTTAAAGGTAGCCTGGAGTTTTGGATGAATTCAGAAGGTTTGAAAATGGGAGACAAGACAGGTTCCCCTGAGGCTTCTCTCCTTGGCTTCAGAGTGACTAATGTCTTGTTCTGTTCTCAGATGACATTCCTCTTGTTCCTTAATAAAAGTTGCTCCTGCCTCATACAATGCCACG
>PVIU01015448.1:31878-48315 GCA_004026605.1 Ondatra zibethicus
TTTCTTTCTTTCTTTCTGTTTTCATCATTAAAGAAAATGAAACACATGCATGAGAACATAAGTTCAGAAGCAGATCAAGGCTGAGAGCTTTTAGCACGGAGGTAACTAGCTTCTTCCTTACTTCAGCGACTCCATTTGGTCTGCGAGTTCAATAATGTTCCATAAAACCAGGAAGAGTTCAGCAAGGTGCCATGCAAAGGTAAAGGCGTGTGTCTTGGGAAAAGAGATCTGAGAGAATTAATTTGTTATTTAGAGGAAAGATCAGCTCCTCTAGGTTAGCTGTTCTATTTCGGGCTTGGAGGGAGAAGTAATTTACATTTTTTTTTTCTGTTTGAGCTGGCTATGGAGTCCGATACAGGAAATAAACAGAAGGAAGTATCCGGCTTCTTGCAGAGAGAAATAATCGAATATGAGCTAGTCATGGCTTGGTAAAGACGGTGCCTCAAATAAATAAAAGATAAGACATAACTTACCTCAATTACCAGTCACATCTCTAAAGGAAAACCTCTATGAAATGTTAGTGTGAACATTTTTGAAACTGTATTTTATCTATTATAGTCTGTGAATATATTTTAGTTAACAACAGTTAACATGAAAGGAACTCAAAGTTGCTTTCACTCCCTTGTGTAATTTTACTCTTTCCCAGGACTCCAGCTTTACTAACTGCATGTACAGTAGCTTTCTTAGGGAGCTCTGTATTAGCAGAATAACATCTTATTTACCTCTAAAGCTATGTTGCATGTGTTGTTTTCACTATTAAAATAAGTCCATGTGGTGTATAGATTTATTTAGGTGATGGCCTGGGTTAGAACTTTGTGTCTTCGGTGTTTGCAATTCATTTATTGAACAATCAGTTTTTCCTAATGATTTTAACATTCACACATGTAAACAGATATTCTAGGCTTGCTTCTCCTTTACTTACTGCAATAAGTAATTACTTATTGTAATTATTCATTACGATAACATAACAAAAATTGTTCATTATTTCTTACTGTTATACCGTACTATTTGGTCCTATTTGATACTTTTTAATAGAGACAACTTCCAATTATTCACTTGATATTTGACATTTTGAGCCAACTCGACACTGATGCAGACTAATTTCCCAGCATCAAACACAAAGGTCTTTGTAACAAAGTGCCAAAATTGCAATTACAATATTTTGTGTTATTTTATTATTGAAAATTGCAGAGAAATAGGTCAAAATGGAAACTCTAGCAACTAGCCATTTCCCCCTTCTCTCGGCCCCATTACAATTACTCTTCATTGTCAGCTGGACTGATTTAGAATCACCTAGGAGACACTCCTCCAGGTGTGTCTGTGTTGGAGCTTCCAGGGAGGTTTCCATGAAGATGGAAGACCTGCCCTTAACTTGAGCAACACAGGATGGATGCAGGCTGAAAGAAGGAAGCCAGTTGAACATCAGCATTCTTCTGTGTATTCCTGACTGTAGAAGTGATGTGGCCTGCCGTTTCATTCTCCTGTCATTGTGCCTTGCCACCGTGATGGACAGTTTCCTGTCCAGTTGCCTGGCCAGGCAACTGCTCCCATCTTTCCTAAGTTGTTCATTCTCAGGTATTTTGTTATAGCAATGAAATGTAGCACCCCTAGAAAAAACTCGGAAACTGAAGGCCCACTAGAAATGTAATTAGCTATGTAGATTTTTATGAAACTGTAAAATATATTTACAGAACAGTTATTACTACTATGTTTATGAGACTTAATTTAATACTATAAACAATATCATGCAGTGAACTGACATACCCATCTATCTGAAAAGGAAATGAATTCTTATTTAAAGTCAAGGAATTTCTCTCAGAGCCTATGGTTTCATAACACTAGAGCCCAGGATTCAAATTCAGAGTGATAAGAAATGTGATTTAGTGTGCATTTGATTTTTTATTCATACACAGCATAACAATCCCAGTGTAACAGTTAAGTCAACACTTGATGAGAGAAATGTCTCATGCTTTGCTGAATTCAAAACATTTGGGAAAAACAATTCCCTCAAGAAGTTCAGAGTCATGCTTCCCAGAGTCTTGCATGTTCTCTGCACGGTTAGGTTGTTTTCCTGCTTTCTTTCCAGGAAGCCAGGCTGTATGTAGGTGCGTTTATATCCTTTTATAAGAGTCAGATTTACTAACTGTTTTATTTAAGTGATTTATTGGCTGTTGTTCAGTTTTCAATGTATAGTACTTTGTATATGCCTATCCTTAAAGGTTGATATTCATTAAACAAAAAAATTTTCTAAATGAAATAAATATTGTATTTAAGTGAGTAACAGGTAATTAACTCTAAAAATGGTTGCCGTTTGTTCCAGTTTTAATTATGCCTTGTGAATGATGATAAAAAAGACTGAATTCTTTCTACAAGCAGATTCATATCCAATTCAACCTGATAGTTTGCTATTATCAAAGACCTTTAACAAAGTCCTAGTTAATATATATGTATGATCACTCCAAGGACCATTGTATTTGATTCTTCCTACCAGCAGCTTTATTGGATATATCACTTCACTAAGTTTCAGAGGATAATGAGGTGGTGTGGTACACTGAGCAGGTACCATTTCTCTGCACTTGCTGACCTACTGTTCCAGAAGTGTTTGTGAGTCAGAAAGTAGAGGTGACAATCTGTGCTAGCCTTAGGGTAGCCAATGATTAGAATTCTGTGACTATTTTCTTTTGTATGGCTAGGTTTGGCTCAAAACCTTAGAAGATTAAGGCAATCTTAAAACTCTCGACAGATCTTTACTCTCTAGGTTTCTCAAATCTATCTCCCAACTCAAACATTAAAAATAATAATAAAAAACCCTTCACATCCATTTTGCCTTCTTTATTATTCTCCATAAAACTATGATACTTTAACTAATTCTCTGAAAATTAATCAAACTCTTCCCTGGCTCCTCCCAAATTGACTCCACCCCCTCCCCCAAATTCATATCCTCCCTTCTTTTTAAAGAACATAACCCACCATGTTCAGCCATGTGGTGCCATCCATTGAGGCATTATCAATGTAGAGAGATTACACTCTTAAAATTGGTGCTCCTTCTCCAGCAGCCAGCAGCCTCAGCTGAGGGTGAGGGCTCATGAGGTCACCCTCATTCCTTGTTGGTAAAATGACTGACTTGATTGTGTGTAGGTCTTGTGCATAATGTCTGGCAGTTAATGAGAGCTGTGGCGCTGTCATTCCCAGAAAACATTGTTTCACCCTCCCTCACTACGACCCCTGGCTCTTACCATCTTCTGACTTTTATTAATACTAGTAAAGGCTGTCATATTTTTTCTTCAAGTTTTAACTCCTCCAGGATTCACAATAACTACTACTCCATGTCCCTCCATAATCTAACAAATAGAGAGAACTTTCACCATGTATTCATCACTGGTCAACTAAGGTTGAGTAATTTGGGTTTCTGGGGAGTGTGGGTAAGAGGAGAGTGGAGGCATTCATAGAATGGTTCAGCACATGGTATTCAAAGGTGTCATCTTTAAGCTGCTTAAGAGAGAAGTTTGCAGTGGGACAATTGTCTTGTACCGTGTAAAGATTTGTTGCTTGTATTAGTTTAATAAAATGCTGATTGGCCAGTAGCCAGGCAGAACGTATAGATGGGGTGACCAGGCAAGAAGTTTGGGCAGGCTGAACAGAATAGGAGAATTCTGGGAAAAGGAAAGGTTCAGTCTGCAGTCATCACCGAGATGCAGAGGAATCAAGATGAGAATGCCTCATTGATAAAAGGTACCAAGCCACATGGCTAACACATCAAGAATTATGGATTAATGTAAGATGTAAAAGTTAGGCCAATCAGTTTATAATTAATGTGGGCCTCTGTGTGTTTTTTTGGGACTGAATGGCTGCAGGACTGGGAGAGACAGAAACCTCTGTCAACAGAAGTTAAAGAAAAAAGGTAAAGAATAAGGGCAATGGAGAAGACCAGGGTTTGTTTCTGAGACACAAAACACCTGATTCAGAATAAGGGTGCAGTCAATGTACCCTACCATAATTATGTCCTGCCATTTTATTATTTTACCCACCACTAGCAATATTATTTTTTCAAAAGATACTAATAGAATCATTTGTGTTAAAATCTGTGTTATATCTGTTTGCTAAGATAATATAAAAAATATTTCCCACCCTGTGCAATTTTAAAATCTGTTGAGAGACAGACACACAAACATAATATATATGATAAACCTTTAGAAATGTTGTTTATGAGAGCTTAGTGTTTTTAAAAATTATGGCATGCAAAGAATGTTTAGACTACAGGTTGGTGAACAAAGCTGTTCTAGAAAAGCTGTCACCATTAAACAGAAGAAAAGAGATGGCTGGGAAACAATGGCAGGAGAAAGGGAACAAATAGGCATTAAGCAAAAGGCGTTGTGTATATTAAGAGAATGCCACTCATTCTGGGAAAACAAGCTTTCCAGTCTGGCAGGAAGAAGAGTCTGGGGGGCTGAGAAATAGCTGCATCAAGAGGAGATCCAGAGAGCACAATGTAAAGGCCCCTCATGTCTGACTTTAGCCTTGGCCTGTGAGCAGAGGAATGCCAGCAAGGGGACTCTGTTTCAAGACATACTGAACCCATTTTACAAATAAGAAAACTGAGGCTCAGAGATGACACATCAAATTACACAATTCAAGGAGGCTTCGCTTCAGCTGCTCATATTGAGAGTATGTCTGTAAACCTGTTCTCTTGTTTGCTGCTTTGCTTTTGATATGATTTAGGAAAACCACAATAAATGTGAATTAGAATTTTATTCTTTGTTTCATTAAAAAAAGACACACAGTTCAGTGAAGTAACTGGCTAATTATGGATGGGATCTCTGTTATTATAAATTCTTTATCAGTCACTCTGTTTTTCTGATTCCAGAAATGGTGTAAAAGATAAAAAAAAAAAAGTTCAGAAACCCTTGCATTGCCCTAGCTTGAGGGATGGCAATTCCTCTGCTTGTTAAGAGGAAGTTGTCTTATATGATGCTTGGATATGTTTGGGGGAACTTTTGTTTTCCTTTCACTCTAGGTAAAGATAAAATGTTATGCAACTTTCTAAGAATTCATAAGGATTTATGGAGATTGGGAGACGCTAACATAGCAAATGCTACTCCCGATGCTGACTCTCCCTCAGTTTATTCACAGGAAAGAAGATAGTGGAGTCCCCACAGGGTTTCTGGTATGCAGGTGTGTTCCATATTATTACACTTAAATGACAAAACCTTGCCCTCTGAGAGGAGCTCGCGCATGCGTGCACACACACACACCGAAAGTTCACTTTTATAGAGCAGCAGCATATCCTGGTGTAGCTCAGTGTCTGATGTAATGGTTCTCCAGCCTTTTGACATAAAAATGTGGAGGGAAGGGTAATGGTGTTTACTGACAGCCAAAGAACTGCCTCACAGCACTGGAAGATATAAGTACTGTGACCTTTGTGGTTTCTACATCAAGTGCAATTCAAGAGAGATTAGCTTTGGAGCAGGGTACCAAGGCAGGAATCCCTCTGCATTTTATTCATTAACAGGGCACATTAGCAATTTACCATGCCAAAAAATATCAAACGAGCAGTATTCGACACAGGAATTTGAGTTGTATTCTCACACGTTCCCATAGGAAAGCAAAAATTCAATTTTGGTAACTTATTGTTTACCTGTGAAGAGAATGGTCTTCAGAAGCTCACCTCTGACAGGAATAGACTTTTATCCCTACTCACATACATTACAGAACCTCTTATTTTCTGCTACTGCTGGTGCAATGGTATTCAGGTCATCTGCCTCCTCTCCTTAGTGTCTGTGGAAATCTCTGTCTTTGGTGTTTTACAGGTTTGACAAAATATGTTTTCATGTCTCTCTGAGACTGAAGACTCATCTCTTTTATCAATTATGAAAATGTTTCCAGCTCTTCTCAATGTCTCCTTGACTTTTTGTTCTTTAACTTAAATTCTTTTCCTAGCTTTAAACTCTCAGAGTCAAGCACTGTCTCTCTGAGACAGACAGTTTATGTTTATTCTGGCCTGTCTTGTAGTCCTATTGTTGTGTTTTTAACTCTGTGTCTCAGACTTGTGACATTTTAATCACATTTAGCATATTTTATCCCAATAATTCTTTTTTATTTTTTACATATTTTTCTGCGTGGCATTTTTAAACATTTTACTCATTAAGGTTTTGATTACTTACCATAATTTGTCCAGACATTTTACATGTATATGGTATACTAGTGATTATTCTACCTGGATTTCTACAAGATCAAATTTTAGACACTTTACCATTCTGCTGATCTTCCTGAGGTTGCTTGGTACCCTATAGAAGGCTATTTGTGTTATATTATGAGGTTATTTACACTAGAGATTTATGTATGGGATCTCAGCAAACTTTGAAACTATAGCTATTCAGAGTTGCTCAACAAATACACAGTAAGAAAGACTTCTATTGCTGAGTTCTTGGGATACTTTTATTTTTCTTAAAGAAATTCAGGCTATGATGCATTAGCTTCCATTTCTACTACTCTCTCTTTCTAGTTTTCCTTTCATCGGGGGCACTGTGCTTCTAATTTACCGCCCTTTTGAAGCAAGCACTATTCCTAGGCATCATCTGGTTTAGGCTCAAGGTCATTTCTTCTTCTCTGGCACAGCCATTAAAACCTCCACTTCCTCTGTGCTGAGACTGACAAGCTCCCCTAGGGTACCGCGAGCTTTAGCATCAGCCTGAGTTCTAATTCCTGTCCATCTTTGAATCCTGCCTCTGGAGACTAGCCTCACTTTCCAGCCAGTTCAGTTATTCATTTGGAAGAAGTTTTGTTATATTTTACCAAACATTTTTTTGGTTGGTGTTTTACACTAAGAGATTTTTAAGATTCTAGTTTAAAATACCATCAGAAACAAACTCAGAAAGTAGGAATTGGAGGCTTTTGATGGTCTGATCTGGAATCCTCCTGGCAACCATTATAAGCGATAAGTCTAGCCATTAACCACTCTGCTTAGATTAAATGAAGCCAAGCTAGAATTTGTCATTTTAATGTCCTAATTTATGTGCTTTTCACAACTCAAAGGGATGATCTAAGAATATTTGTCACTAGTAGGATTTGTTTTATTCACAATTACCTAGTTAAGTAAAACTAATTAATCTAGCAAAATAAAATCGACAGTCAGAAGGCCAAGAATTTCAGTGTTTTAGCCTTAATGTGGTTGTTTCATTAGAGAAAATAGAGAAGGATTTTAAGATGTTTCTACTTGTCTGCATATCTTGCCACTTTCTACTTTAATATTAACTTCATAGATTAATATTTATTAATAGTATGAATATTGATGGATAGCTTTACCTAGAGAAAGAAGGACAAAAGAAAGATGTGAAGAGACAGTAAACGCTCTTCCTGTGGAAGTTGCATGCTCATTTGTCCTGTCTACATCCGATTCGTAATCATGGGCTGCAATGGGACTAGAGCGTACATTGCCAGCATCAGGATGTTTCCCTTCATCAATGTCCTTGTTAACTAACAGGTCAGCATGAGCACACAAGAAAGATTTTGGTAGGTATTCACCACCACATAGAATACAAATTTGTCTCTAAGCAATAGTATATCCACAGGAACCATGCTGTCCAGGCTGGTCAGTTCCTAACACAAAGCAAGCCCAGGACCTTAGTGGGTGGGAGCACGCCTTCAGGACGGCATCACAGTGCAGTTACGGCCTAGGACTCATTAAGTCTCTCTCTTTCAGCGCTACAAGCCATCAGGCTCAAAATTAGGGGTCCTTCTTTCCTTTGTAATTTATACTACACAAGAATTAAATATTCAAATAGTACGGTATGATTGAATATATTCAGTCTTATCTGTGTGCTTATCAACTACTTTGCTCTCTGTCTCCAGCTTTGCTTGTAAGTCTTAGTCTAATACAATGCGTACACTCAACGAAATTCACATTAGTAAAACATGCACATGCTGACCATGCAGATTCCAAAGCTTTTCACTTACCATCTTCCTTAACCCCTAACTCCTGCCCACCTATTCTTCCTTCCTTCTCTCTGCTTCTTTGTTCCATCATTAGAGTAAGTTTGACTAATTATTAAAATATTGCCATACTAAAATACATACTTTGAAGTCCTGACGATTCAGATATTCCTATCTGGGAGTCAATTACATACTGGCACCTACAACAGAATTTTAGCAGCCATAGCTTTCCCATCTCCACGGCTGCATGGAGATGCCATGGCCCTTCCCACCACCAGTGCTGGTTATCTACAGCCTGAAAGGCAAGTTGCCTTTGCTTTATAAGGCTCGTTCTGGTTTTGTGTGCTTTGTCAGGCTGCAGGGACCCTCCTGCCACTCTGAACTGAGGCCTTTAGCTGCCTGGCACCGGCAAAGGGCAATCTTTCACCTTTATTTCATACAGGGAAATTCTGCTGCTTCAGCTGCTGCCAGAAACTTCACATTTGCGCCGTTCGAGTATTTTGAGGAAAAAAAAAACCACCAAATAAAATTTCCACTCTGCAATCAGAGAGGAGAGAGAACAGATCTTATGCGGCTAGTTTCTCTCTCCGCTCTGTTCAGGTGGGATCAACATACAGAGCTTTTTATGTAGTTTCCTGAAGACAGTGATTACTCTCCTGGCGCCAGAGCACTTGAATGAGAAGAAAAGTCCTTTCTAATACATACTACATTTGAATAGTATGTGCCCACGGCTCTGAAGTGAGTGCCTTCCTAGAGTTATTAGCTACCCTTTGCTATTTTTCAAGCTGTAAAACAAAATATGCCCCTACCCCCAATATACCACAAGTAAACACTGATTAACTTACCCTGGATTCATGAAGAAAGAATTAAAATTGGTTTATTTTCTCAAGTCTACTAACTTGCTGGATATTTAGCATCATTGTAGTTTCATAGGAAGATCATTCAATATTTATATTAATTTATGCAAAAATAGAAAATCTCTTCCCAAGTGACTTGTAAGTAGGACTGCTTGGCAAAAATCTGACTGGGAACTTCGGAACTTCTATCTACAAGAAAGAAAAGGAAAAAGACAGCAAGCAAATTAAGAGCATCAAAAAAGAATCTCAGCTTGTTAAATACCTTTTAGGAAGAAGGTTGTGTTGAAGTAGTCAGTGGGCTGTGTATTCATTCATTTTTCTGATAAATACTGGAAGGAGAAAGATAGTAGGTAGGTGGTTGGGTCTAATCTTCAAACTGTTCCCTGTATAAATTAATTAATAGTTTTTGCTCTAAAGCAGAGTTCGTGTGTACAGCATGTCCATAGCAGTACTCCCAAGGTGAAATCTCTATAACAAACACACAATCCATTTTCCCCGAAGATTTTCTCCTAAGCTGTGTAATTTTATAGATATAGAATGGAGATTTTCATAATTTAAGTAACTACACCACCACCATTAAAGGAAAACCTCACAAACTTCAGTAAGAGAATTAGTAATTTTCCTGTACCAGAGACTATGTTATGTACCCAGTATTGAAGGAAATAGCCTGGAGAACTGACTGTCTCTGATATTCCTTGACCTTTTTCCCTATGTGTGTTTGACTGTGTCCCTGAATTTATTTCCGGATTTTTATTTTATATCTTCACTGACTAATGTGATACTGATTTGAGAACTGTGGATGTTCAATACACTAACTAGATTGTTGGAAATTTCTTAAATATTAACTACTCTGTCTCTTTTTGTGTCTCTGTTTCTCTCTCTTTGTCTCTGTCTCATCTCTCTCTGTCTTGTCTCTCATGCTCTCACACACAGAGGTAAAGGGTAAAGTGGTGGAAGTAGAAAGATGTTAGAACTATCAAAGTATTATAAAAAAAGTAGTGGTATGTTGTTCAACATATTCATATTAATTGTATGATGTTAATTTCCATTGTCTACTTGATAATATTTATGGTTATAAGAAGTAAGCCTCTTGGTGATGCTTGTCTGGGATTATGTCCATTAGATTAATAGAGGTGGGACAGTCTATCTACTGAGGGTATCACCACTTCCTGGATTAGGGTCTTGGGATGTATAGAGAAAGTGAGCTGAGAATAAACATCATCCCCTTTTCTCTGTCTCTTGGATGTGGATACGGTATGATCTGCTGTGATCATACGGTATGATTCAAGCTCATGCTGCTGTGCCTTCCTGGCCATGATAGACTGCACCTTTGAGCTATAAACCCAGATAACCATTTGTTCTCAGGCTGTGTTTGTGAGGACCCTTTATCATAGATACAGGCCGCATAATGAAGACAATTTGCTTTGTTAGCTTATCCCAAATTTATATAGACTTGAAATGATCCCAAGTTCTAGGCTAATTTGACAAGGACAAACATAAATATGTTTCAGGATTCTCATTAAAATTGGATTTTAACTTGTTCTGTGACTTTTCCTGGGGAAGATATAAACATCTATTCACCCCAGTTAGGAAGGGTACCTACAGACTAAAGACAGTATTCCATTTACGTGCAATTTGGTGAATAAATGAGTTGATTGAGGTTATTTAGAAGAACATGAATGCCTCAAAGGCAGCTGCATCACTAAGAAGTCCCTAAGGACTTTATAAGAAAACTGCACAAGTCAGTTATTCACTTCCTACACAATCTGGCAAGGCAAGACGGCAAGTGAGCATCTCTTGAGGGCTCATGAGTTTCTGAACCATTCATCTTACTTCAAAGGGGAGTGTTGGCAGACCTAGCCAACTGTGGTTCTCCAGTGCTCTTCAGAGCTACTCTGACTCAAGACATCCAATCTACAGGAAAAAGATACACAACAAAGCGATACAGCATTGCTATTTTAAGGACCCGAACTAAATATAGATTAGAATTTATAAGGCATAATGCCATAAAAATAGTCATGAAAATCTACTGTGACTTAATTTGAAAGGCTATTTCAGTAGATTCCAGGCCCATAAAGGTAAATGGCACCACATAGTATAAAGCAGTTCCGAAATTTATATGGTTACTTTGATTTAAGGAATGAAGTTCTATGAGAGGATTCTCGTTAAAAAAGAAAAAAAGTTGGTCCAAGTGAGAATGCTAAAAAAAAATCAAAACACCCTCCCAGTCTTCATGACCTTCGTTGAATAATCTTGAAGGTATTTCTCTGAATTCCTTTCCAAGCCTAGGTTTAACATTTGTATAAATTTGGAAGGTAAGAGGCATACACTGTACTTACATACAAGGAATTTGGAGATGCATGTTTTTAATTCAAACCCAACTCTGGGAATTAGTAGTTGAGTACAATTTCAACTGAATATAGTAACTTTTCTTCATTCAACTTTCTTCTGTGAAAAATTGGAGGTAACATTTTTTAAAACTATGATTATTCTAGTTAGCGTGTAAATTAGTAAAATGTAAAGACAACAGGAATTATTTGACCTTAACTAATTTGAAAGTCTTCACAACAGCTGAGGACTTGTAGAAGTGAAACATTATTAGCTCTTCGGGTTGAATATGTCCATCTTCCTCCAAGACTGCCTCTAGCTCATAGCACGATATCATTTATGGACAGCATTCTTTGTCAAAACAAACAAGTCCTTCAGCATTAGTGTTGTATTGACTTCCCTGTGCAATGGTGATGAAGACAGGACCTTTGAGTACCACTGTGGTCCAAACAAACCACAGTGGTCTCAATGTAAGTACTACCCACATTGGTATGGTACCTCTTCTAAGTTAGGTACTGGTCTATCTCTAACACATTCCAAATAGCTGTTTCTTTTTTTGTTTGTTTGTTTGTTTTTGCTTTTTTTTTAAACTTTTTTTTTTTTTTTTTGGTTTTTCGAGACAGGGTTTCTCTGTGGCTTTTGGAGCCTGTCCTGGAACTAGCTCTTGTAGACCAGGCTGGCCTCGAACTCACAGAGATCTGCCTGCCTCTGCCTCCTGAGTGCGGGATTAAAGGCATGTGCCACCACCGCCTGGCTGCTTCTTGTTTCTTCCCAACCTACTCATTTCACGCAAAGAAAAGGCATAGGCATTACATTACATCTTAAGACATTCTCTATGCAATCATGACTTCAGTGTTACAGTGTCACCCTTAGAAGAAGGCTTTGTTCTAGCAATCTCCCCAGTGTCCCTGCCACTACTAGACATTAAGATACCAGAACTGTGCTTTCAACAATTGATATTTTTTTCTAAGTTCAACTTGAAAGATGTGGGAACCTACTTTTCTTCGCCTTGAATATTTGGAATGGAAAGTTTAGACTCACTAGAACTAAAGCCGTCTTGCTTTTCACATCTATTTGTCAGAGTTAGATTGCTGTGAACAAACTTGAGATTTGTGCTTGTTTCTGTTCTTGAGATGAGATAATGCTAAACTCTTTAGAAATCCTAGCACTCTACATGTAGCATATGCCATTGTCATTATGAAGAGCCAATGATATAAAACAGAAAGCAAATTAAAGCATGTGAGTACGCAAGTGTCTGCAAACACTATGGAGCAAACTAAACATTGTGAGAGGCTGACTTGGAGTTGAACACTGATAGACTGCGCCAGATTTTAATATCAGTATCTGAAGGGTCTTTTCCTCATGTTGACCTTTAAAACAAATCTAATCTCACATTTTGGAAACATTTAAAAGAAAAATTAGAATGCCCAGCTCTCATAAGACAAAATTGAATGGAATAAACACACTTGAGTTTCCACTCCTGCACCAATTCATCTAAGCACTTGAGATTTACAAGTGTGGTGGGACATGGAAATGTTTCTGATGTCATAAATTAATTATGAATGTCGATGATTGATATGAACAGAAACTTTCCTAATTAGATGATGATGGGAATAGCATGAAGGATAACGCACGACAAGTGTACTATTTGCAGGGTAAATTTCTATTGAGGGATTTAGGTAATTCATGCTTGTTATTTACACAATATTAAAAGCCCCAAGGTAGACATAGAAGTGTGCATTCATGTATCTCCCTTGAATTATCATGCATAGTATTTTCATAGGCATTTTAAGGTGGATAATATATGTTATGCAGTCTGATCTGTTTACCTGAATGAGACAGTTACCTTATCTAGCTGTCTTGAATCTTTTCCAAATTGAAATGAGTTAAAGGTTATCTAGGAAAACACAAAAGGGATAATTTGTCACAAAGTGGATCTGTACAGAGCACATTGATCTCAAGAGATTATGGAATGAAATTACTTTCAATTTCAGAAAATAAAGAGAATATGAATTTTAAACAGTTATGTTTTACAGAGTTTGGTTTATAGTACCTTGGGTTACATAAACCTTTATCTTATAATTATGATGTTACCATTGTCCTTAAAGACAAGGGCAAGGTGGTTCTCAAGTTCACAACAGAGAATGACTAATAGGTGAGATCAGCTGTTTCAGGAGGGGATTTCCTTCAGAAAACAGAACATTTTTGTAGAGATAAAGAGAAAATAAACCTGTAAGCTTCTGAATGCTGTTTCATTCAGTAAGGAAGTGAGTTACAGCAGGATTCCAGGATTATAGTCCAAAGACTATGTGTGAATAGCCACGTGACCAGAGATCAGAGAACCTGTATATAAATCCCCCCTGTGCTTAGCTGGAGAATGAGAACCTTCTGCTGTGAAGGAAGCGATCAGATAAAACTTAGCTCTCTGACTCACATGGCCTGTTCTTATGGAGGGAACCTTCTCCAGATTTGACCAAGTCACCATGAATGACTTTTTAATCTTGAATCAAAACCACCCACTTCATCAAATCATATTATTAGTCACTGATAGTATAGGTACACCAAGCATTTTTATTTTAGGGTCAAAGAGCACATAGGGTATTGTATTAATGGCATATGAGTTACATCTGACTTACTTAAGTACTTCATCTACTTCTCTTCATACTAGACATCCTGGAAGACTTTTCACAGGTTCATTATGCTAAGAGTAAGTTTCCCTTCCCTGTTGAATGCAGTTCCAGATACATTCTTCTTTCTGGTGTATTGCCTTCCCTTGTCTTCATTTTCTTAGGTTCATTGATTTCCAGCTATGCTTTATTTGGAAAATCCATAGCTTGTTAAAAAAGATAGTGGCAGCCAAAAGGTCAAGGTCCTACTCAAGAAATAGCTTCTGTACCTGAGATAATAAGCCATATCCGGGCTCTCTTCTTTTCTCTGTAAAGGGACAGAAATCCAAATGAATGATGCAAAGAAAAATATTTTTGGTTAGTGGGTAAGACAGAAGAGGGAAAAAAGAAAATACAGGATTTTTAAAGCACTGGGGGAGAATTTTTATGTAACTAATGACACTGGTTTTCACTTTTTTTTCTTCAGATGAAGAATTGAAACATTCCATGCAGCACTGGTAGGCCTGGATGGAAGCCATCCATGGGCCAGCCCCACACTGCCAGGCTTGAGAGAGACAAGAAAGGCCCCCACAGGCAGCCATGCAGTGCAGAAGGGCAGAAGACACCCAAGATGTCCCCGCTTACAGCCATTCAGCACTGGTGCAGAGAGGTAGGGTGCCCCAATGTGATGAGCAAGTATGTGGTGGGGAGATGGTAGAGAAAGAGAAACAGAGGGCTTGTGCACTCTTTAAAGGGGCAGAACTGGAGATGGTGAAGGTCTTGAGAACAGCCTGAGCCAGGTGGTGGTGGCACATGGCTTTAATCCCAGCACTTGGGAGGCAGAGGCAGGCAGATCTTCGTGAGTTTGAGACCAGCCTGGTCTACAAGAGCTAGTTTCAGGACAGGCTCCAAAGCTACAGAGAAACCCTGTCTCAAAAAACCAAAAATAAATAAATAAATAAATAAATAAATAAATAAATAAATAAGTAAGTAAATAAATAAATGAAAAGAGAGAGAGAGAGAGAGAGAGAGAGAGAGAGAGAGAGAGAACAGCCTGATGTGAATAGCCTGTGTTGCCACCTGAGGCCATAGAGAAACCCTGCCACATGCTGCCTATGAGGGACCCTGCAACACAGCGGCAGTCTGGATTGATGTCCTTGGCCCATACTACCACTAAAGGCCATGGGAACATCCCTGGTCTGGGCTATCACCTGACACAGATTTGGTCCAGCCCCTCATCAGCTGCAGCAACAGAAGAGTTGGTCCTGTCTCTCTCCTGGGCAGTGTGGGAGAACCGACTCTAAAGGCATAAGAGCAGGTGTAGGAGAGTAGGTGGCCTGACCAACTCAGCCACCAACCAGCCTCAGAACCAGGACTTTGAGGGACAGGGAGATGAATGGGATTGGGGTATGTGATATGAAATTTGCAAAGAATCAATAAAAAGTTAAAAAAGAATTGAAATATCTTACAATAGTGTCATTAATAAAGGAATATCATCTTCCAGAACCTTAAACATTGTCTGTAGTTGTTAAGGAAGCCATGGAAATAAATCATTCTTTGTTAATTATCTTTCTTTAAAATATTTTCATTTTTCATATTTTAAATTACACTTTCATTTTTTGTGAGGGTGGAGCTTTTGTGACACAGCACATTTGCATAGATGAAAATAAATAGGAGTCATGTCTTTACTCCCACTATATGAATCCGTGGGATTAAATTCAGGTATTCAGGCCTGGAGGCAAACACCTTTAACTCCTGGAGACATCTCGTGAGCCATCAACTATATTTCTGAGGTACTGTTTTCAGAAACAGAGGCATAAGTTTAGATAGTGTGAAAATAAAAGTAGCAAAATTGTGTATTGTTATTATTAACAATGACAGTAGAAAACCAAAGGAAATTAGTCAGACAGAAGTACCTTTCTTTTAAGGATGACTATTTTCTATCAGCTCAGCCATTTTCCTCTGTCAAAAAAGCATCAATAAATGATGAGTGTTTTGATCAGTTCAGCTAATTTCTTTGTAAATTTTTAGTTTTCATGCCTAGCAGACTGAATGCCCGTCCATATTTAAACATCACTCTATGAAAGAATAGATCAGTGCTTCAACCTTACCTCTGTTGTCCAAATATTTATATACCTGCTTCTCCATGATTAAAGATGAGAGGAAGTGAGGACAGATGGGTGATACAGATAATGATAAGAAGACATTGGGCAAGAAGAAGGTGAAATCAGGAAAAGGAATGAGAATGGTGAGCAAGATCCACTATAGACTTGTGCACTCCCTAGCTCTCCAGATACAAGCCACCTCTAATTTGTCAAACAAATTTGAGATCAGTCGCCCTTTCCTTTCCCTTAAATGGATGTGAAGTCACAGACCAGCCAAGTGGCTTCTACCGTTATAATGCCGAGTTCAGACCCTGCTCCAGTTCCACTGCAGTTGTGCAGGACCAGCATATCATGTCCTCCACATCATTAGCAAATCACGTTGGGGACCACATAACTCTACCTGTTGATGTTACCTTTCATTGCCTGATGGTTAGGCTTCTCACAAAGCTCTGAGTTCTGAGCAAATACCATGATTTAAAGTATGACAGCATGCTTTTTATAGCTTTATGAAACTCGTGTTAGAGGCACTGTCCTCTCAGAACAATTTGTCCAGATGATAAGTTGTAACTGACCTCTGTTTGTATGATTGTTTTAAACTCTTTAAGTATTTTT